>JABFEA020000054.1:398370-447329 GCA_019775915.2 Cyphomyrus plagiostoma
AATTAGATTACTAATTAGAGGACTGATTGGCTGAAGAGTCCTCACACCTGGGTTTGAACAGCTGACCTAAAGGTTACTCCAAAAACCTGCATACACTGCGGCTCTGTGTGGATAAGGTTGGCCACCCCTGATGTAGGGGCTAGAGTCCCCGGTGAGGTAGAGGATAAAGTCCCTGGTGCGGTAGGGGCCAGAGTGCCCAACCGAGAACGTTGGTTAAGGTCTCGCATTTTTGGTAGTATTTATTTTTTTTATTATTCTTATTTTAAAAATTGATTCTATTTTTTTCCTGTGCTTGTTATTTCTTGTACGCTTATTTTGTCTTCATTTAAAATATCTGCAATGTAAAAACAGTGCTACATAAATAAAGACTGATTGATTGATAGATGGATGAGTGCAAGGCCGTTGAGCGGAACAATTCACTCTTAATTACTCCTGGGTTGCTAGCTAGCCCAGCTCTGTGTGCTCAGTTATATAGTAACATAACATATTCTCATTCTATATATACTAGGAATGTGCATCTCCATCCACACGGCATGCAGACAGGGTCAAGAGGTTCACTATTATTCTAATAAGCATTAGAATGGCTAAAATGTCTAATCTAAGCAATTTTAAACGTGGTGTGATTGTTAGTGCCATAAATGGTGGCTCTCAGAAACAGCTGCCTTCCTGGGATTTTCACGTGCTACACATCTAGGGCTCACCGAGAATGGTATGATGGACGAAAAAAAAAAACATCCAGTCAATGGCATTTCTGTGGGCAAACACACCACATTAATGAGAGAGTTCAGAGGAGAATATCCAGACTTGTTAAAGCTAACAGGAAGGTCAGGGAGTGCAAGAATAACAGCTCAGTACAACAGCGGTGAGCAGAAAGTCTTCCACGAACACACAACTTGTCGACCCTTGAAGTGGTTCTGGAGGTAAAAGCAGGTTTTACTCAATACTAGATTCAACATTTGAGTCAGTTCTTTATTCGAGTTCAATTCTTTACTGTCATTGTACACGGTAGTATGAGACTGGGATAGCAACTCCCCGGGCAGCACAAAGCATCTTAAATCTGTTAGCGTGGGCTTTGACTGCTCTATTCTACTCGGCGGCAACAGTTCAAGCAAATGGTGTCCAGGTTGAGACGTGCCACCGAGGACATTCCTGGCTCTGCGAAGACAAAGAAAGTTGCAGGTGTCTTGCAGTAAAGGTAACAGAGGGCCGCTGTCTCCTCTACACTCCTGATGGTTCGCTGCAGAGCGGTTTGCGAACCAGGTGCTGATGAATGCTATGCCGGCAGAACAGCGGCATAGAGAGAGAAAGGTGTACCTAATAAAATGGTCACTGAGTGCATATTTCAGTACTATACCAGGTTATCCAGCTGAAAAATAGCATAATAACCTCACATTACCATTAAGATATTTAAATACAGTTCTAGGCACTACTGCTTAATAACTGGGATCTTCCACCTCTCTGAATTATCTTGACAGAGCTGAGTCTTGCTCAGCCACCCGAACACACTGTGTTTATCTCGTCTTGCCCCCCCCCCACAGGTCTACCCCTTGTGCCCCCCACCTCCTCCGGCACTCCCCTGCCCTGAATCAGATAATTATCATGGTTTATTTCGGTGCTTGTCACCATGCATGCCGTCTCTCAGTGTTCCCAGGTTTCACCAACACTCCGGGAAGGACCTGTACACGTGCAGCTGACCTTTCATTCAGGCTCTGGAGCCGTCCGCTGAAATATCTTGCTTAATTTTCTTTTTTGACCTTTTGGCCTAAAACATGTGACACATATTTAAGTAAATAATGACCAGTACTTACCTTAAGAACCATGCCTGCATTGTGAATTTCCCAAACAACTAAACTGTTACAAGTATACAGCTACCCTGCTAAATAACACTACATTCTGCCTTACAATTATGGTTTGTCACTATGCTATTTTCCATAAAGTCCATCCAGTCAGTTACAATGCCTCAGCAGGTACAGCACATCTAATTGATATTCTGTCATATTCTCCCATTCCACCTTCCCTACAGGCATATATATTTTAAAGTAAATATTATATTACCTAATTATATTCACATAAATATTACATGTATTAATTTAAACTCGACAACCAGGGCCAACACAAAGAAACAGCTACTTTTCTGAGTCCTCGTCCAAGGCCATGAATGAGAATGGTAATTTCCATACCACAATGGTTTGGTTGGTGTTCAGGTGACAGTTTCATGGCTTTGGCTTTATAAAGAACGGCTGACCGAAAGATGAACGGTGCGCAGCGTTACAACGGGCCGCATCTTCACATCTGCACCCAGGGGACTAGGACTGGAGGAGCTCTGGAAGGTGATGAGGCACGACTCAGCGTCGCCACCACAAGGAAGGGAGGGCAATGAACAGGCAGTGCGGTCACATGCTTTTATCGCGCTGCGGCGGCTATTGCGCAAATAAACATTGGTCTCCCTGAAAGTCGGGGAGCTGTGTGGCCCTTTAAAACAACGGATATCCTGTGCAGCACCTCTCCACACAAACCCCGAGGCAGGTCTCGGCTGGTACTCACTCCACTTTCGATTCTCCGGGGCAGGAAAACATTTAATTTTATTCTAGGCGCAGTCACAGCCGGCTTATTCCTGCCGAGATATGGCGTTTTATCGCCAAAACGCAGGTTCTGTTATTGCAAGTAGGAAGCGGCCCCTTTTAATTTATATGCAGCTGGGTAATTCATTCGCATCTATACCTCAGAGAAGTTATACTAGCATATAAATAAAGGTTTCCTCTTGTCTTTATATGATTGGGCGACTGGGCCGTAGACGTGGCAGCACAGATAAGATGTTCCTGACGACTTCCTTCCCTCGTTTCCAGTCAAAATAACAGGTTACGCTCCGCAATTACAAAAGGAAGGTTTACTTGGAAAAAAAAACTCCCAGGGTCTGTTCTTCCGACCACAAAGGCCTACCTCTGCTGCATGTTTTTTTTTTATGGGTTTTCCCCGTTTAATACAGTTGAAACTGTATCACTCTTCCACTGCATGGATCTGGCTTCAACCAGCGCAACAATAACACTCGTTAACATTTGGTAACATTCGGTAAGCTGAGCGAGACCCGCCCACCACGTGCCACCTAGCGCCTAATGCCAACAAGAACATATAACATCAAAGTGCGTCTGCATTAAGAAGGCACTAATTTAAAATTGAACCAAATTGAATTAGTTCAAAAAGAGGAGAGTAATATTTCGTAAAGATAATCTATGCAAAATTAATTGGGCTAGCCTTACATACAGTGCTGTGCAGAAGTCTTAGGCATCAAAGAACATGATATTTAAATGACCTTACTGATGGTGTAAAACTATGATGTATCAAAGTGACTCCATTTAATCCTTTCAACGCGTCTCATAACCATAATCCAATATAAACCGATGCATTTCTGGACTCGACCGCTACCCAGCCTGGTGTGGCTAATCAATACCCCATTGACGTCTTTAACCAATTAAATTAATGGTTCAAGTGAGCTAATGGTGAAATGTAACAAACACATGGAACGGCTGAGGTGCCCCTGAGGAGAGGTTTGGGAACTGAAGCTGTGTTCCTCTAGCCATACAGTAAGATACCAGTAACTTTCTGGAGAACAGATGACATCATAATGCTTTTATTATTCTTAAGTTAAATGTTATAATTTTAAATTGTATTTCTTATTCTGGGAAAATATACACTGACTACCCAGATAAACAACATTTCCTTTGGCTGCCTAAGACTTTTGCACAGTACTGTATTTATACACAGGTGTGTAAACAAGATGCCAGATGAAGAGCAGATAGAAAACAGAATACCCGCTTTTGAAGTACACTACAAGTGAAAAGTATACCACAGGTTTTTGGTACTTCTCAGTTTATTTCATAAAGTGCAAATTTTTAAAACCTTGTTAAGCATTGGAAAGATGAGTGAACAACTATAAATGAAAACATAGAAAGGCTGTCCTTTAAATTTAAATGCAAGTTAACAGTTTTGTCCCATGAAACGGTCCCTTGTAGTACAATGTTTGAATTTTCCCTGCTGTTGTAACTGCTAGAGGAGGTTACTTTGATGAATCAAAGATATGACATTTTCTTCTTAATAAAGGTACTCAAATGGTGAACATACTGTAAATTTACCTGTTAGCAAAGAAAATCGAATGTATTTTTAATAAATGTTGCGTAACATGGAAATGTAGAAAATCTCAGTGTGTGCAAAAACCTCTGACACACAGACATTACAGGCACAACAACAGTAAAGCATAAAAGTACATTCAAAGCTTCAGAGCCGTATTTTGATTATTATATTTAGCTCCTAGCTGCATAACTGAGGCCTCACAATAAATGGGCACTAGGATGGCACCATAACCATATTGTGAAATGAGGAGCCAGAAACCTATATTGAGTCTCAAGCTACTGCGTTTTAAAGGCCGATTAAACAACAGGAGACCAGTGCATTTCCGAACAGTGGGGGAGGGGCTGGTCTAAACAGGGAGACCATTATCACTGGCTGAGAAAAAATGACAAGTTCAAGAAGTACGTAGTCCAGCAGAACTTAAATACTCTTGCAATTATCCAGTCAAAAGAATGAGAGCAGATGTTACAGCAGGAAGGGGAAAAGACGAAGCTTTAATATTTATATAGATCACAGAAAAGAGTAAATGACTTGCGGTAGTGCAAAATGTAAAGGGCGGATTTTATGCTTGCCTTTTAACTTTGTTACGATGCTTGTACAGAGTCTGTTTATGCGGGGCAGTGGGGGAAGGCGAAGTGAAACGGCTAGCCCCTTGTTTATCTGGCATGTATCCAAGCTAAGATATGCTTAAAAGACTTTGGGTATTCAAGATCTAGAGTTTCGAGCAAAGATCGAACTCTGCAGCACAATTCTGGCAAGCTTTTGCCGGTGTTCTGACGAGTTGAGCTACCTATCGAGACGTGCTATCGAGCCTTTCTGCGCATGTGCAGTTCTACCATCTTGGGATTAGACTTAGGTTTTAGGGGTTAAGGTTAGGCTTAGGGTTAAGGTTAGGGCTATCGATTAGCACTACGGTAGCCTACCTCGACAAAGTAGCCCAACTCATCAGAACACCGGACACCCCTAATCCTAAGATCTTCCATTGCACTATCCAATTGCATTAGCCAAACATGGAGGCTGTCGAAAAGACTCGCCGATTTCTCAGACATCTCTCAGGCATTCTTGCTGCAGCCCATGTAACATGACCAGAATTGAGGGCATGTTTTGAGTTTTTGAGAGAACAATGATTCACGCTGACTATGGACTTGCATGGCCCCTGTGGGACTGCAGGATGTGCGGTGGGGGCACTGTCCAGCCAGGTGAGGTCCCAAAAGCCAACCGGTTAGATATCGAGCAGGATCCACATTTAGCCAAAATCTCTGCAAGATAAATAACTACATCTGAACTCCAAATTGTCCCATTGGGTTACCGGATACAAAGCCAAAGGGTTTACGTTAAAAATAATGAACTTGCAATAACCACTTGCATTGAGTGTCCAACTTCACATCCACTTTAAGTGCTCCTCTCTTCCTACGACAACAGGAGAAAAATGATAATTATCTGTAGTCAACAGTATGAATAAGCTAAACAGCTACTTTTCTTGGCAGCCAAATTACCGCCTGGAGAAACAAAAAGCACTGGAACACATAAATAACCTTGCTCAGCTCTTGCTCAAAAATGAACCGCAGCGAGGAGATTCCAGCTTACGGAGAAGCTGCACTTTTGGACTCAGTGGTCCTGGCGAGCCCCACAAATGTATCATTTAATGGGATTACAGCAGTGATTCGCTGGCATGGAATTTTGCCGGTTCAGAGATTTAGTTGCATAAATGGGTGTGAGAAGAGTGGCAAAATTGAATAACAATCGTCATGAATCTGCGTATGTTAAGTTAATGTTTTTTGGTACATGGGGGTGGAGGGGGGTACGGGGGATGGCAGTGCTGGGGAATTAATGGGTCTATCAGTTTGTTAGGCAGAGATAGCCATTGGCAGTTGCTGCAAGCTGAAATATTATTAACTGGAATTTGATTACGTGCATCCTTAAGGGTATTGCGAGAAAACTCATAATTGTCCATAATAATAAATAATTACACAATTAGCTAATAATAAAAATGTTGATTCTTGTTGTCTATCCTATTATAAAAGTAGGTACCAGTCTACCCACAAGGAAATCAACCCTGCAGTTAATGCAGTTAGATTTATTAAGGAGTCAGAATGCTAATGACGCTCGGTTTAGTCAATGGCAGATCCGGTCAAAGGGGCGGCTGCCATCTCCAAACCTTCTCAGACGTCATTATCTCTTCACGGATAACACCCAACCCTGCACTGTCGATTACTGTATCCCTGCACAAATTGGATATATATCTCCATAACCCAAAGGCTCAACAATTAATTACGATCCTAACTCGTATTTCTGGAAAGAAATGAGTAAGGTCACAGACACGCAGCCACAGGGATGATTAGAAAAAAAACAAAACATCGGTCTAGCTACGTCATCGTGATGGGCTCCATGTTGGCGAGTATCTATTTCCAAGGCAACTTTTAAAAAGCAGCCAGCTGAAGGTATTAGCGACAACCGGCTGTGGATGTACAGTTCTCACATCTTCTGGGAAGAACATGAAGTGCATTCTGCTCCCCCCCCCCCCAGTGGGACACAACCTTGGAAACAAGACTGTGCTGCTTCTCCCCTGGAGTGAATTCTTATTAAAAGTAATCATTTTTTGCTGATAAAAATACACATTCCAGCCTCCGGCCTATCATAGTCCTTGAAAGCATGAACTGTCGTTCGATGCTTCAAGACAGGTAATGCCACATTATTTTTTTATTTTCAGCCATCTACAGTCTTCTCCTTAAGAATGAATGGCATCTCCTGTCAATGACAACACAACTTAATGTGAAAATCATACTTCATATTTATTTTTAAATAATTAACAATAAAAAATAATAAATGAATTATTCAAATCTGACCCGGTACCCTGTCAAAAACGCTCCGAAAAATTGTCACTCATGGTCATAAGGCGAAACTACACACATTGACACTAAGAAATAACTACCGTTAACGGGTAAGCTTAGGAACGGTAGGCCTTAGGAATAGCAGGCCTGCCAAAATGTAAATGGGTACTTTATTGCCTGAATTTGAGTGTGAGGTCGATCGCTCCGTGCTTTAAGACAATTTATGCCTGTATTTTGTTTTTTACAGCATTTCATATCTTTCAAGTGTGATATGCACTGTTTTTATACAAAAGAAAAACAGTAATTTCATTGATAAAACCTGGTTCATTGAATTAATTACAGTAATGTTGATTTTTATAAATAACATCACAAATCATCTATTTTCCCATTGACTATGGAATAAAACGACAACAAATGACTTTTAGTAGCCTTGCAGCCATTATAGCCTACTTGGTTATCAGATGGTGTATGTCAGTGAAACTGGGTATATTAAAATTGAATACATACCACCTTTAAAATTTGGGGAATATCCCAAAACACTTTGAAGTATATGCATAGCATTCAGTTGTTTCTGTTAATGTGCGGTTAATTAACTATGACAATCAATCCAACTAAAGACCATATTGCTGATTTGCTCTTTTGTTATAAAATTAGGTTAATATTCTGTTCATAGCCAGTATACAGAGAATAACCTTTCAGGCTGGCAAAATGTCATTCAAATTCCTGACTTTCACCTGTATGGTTTTGTGATTATAAATCTCATCTTATCGCAATGTTTCTAGACCTTGAAGATTTTCCATCCATCCATCCATCCATCCATTCATCCATCCAGCATACTGCATGAGGTTATGGTGAAGCCTGGATGGGATATCAGTCTGCTGTAGCTAAGGTTACCACTTAATCCATGTCACAATGGACACTTTGAGCTACTTTCTTGTGCTTTGACTGGTTTGTTTCCTTGAGTGAAAGACTCATCCAGCTGTTTCACATTAGCATTAGTGATGCCTGCATGATTATAGGAGACCAACCAATCAGCACGCTGCAAGAACGAAGTACTTAAGTGAATTCCAGATGATTTTAATTGAAATGGTAGTTTACAAATCCTGTGCTAGCTCAAAATGTCCTTTCTCACATGGATTAGGTGGTCATCTTCATTGCAGGACACATACCCACGATCATCAACCTTCTGTAACGACTTATTCAGGGTCGCGGGGGCTCTGGAGCCTATTCTGGAAGTTATGGATGTGAGGCAGGGAACAACCCAAGGTGGGGCGTCAACCCATTGCAGGACACACTTACACATGCACACCCATGGGCAATTTGGTGTGCATGTTTTTGGACAGTGGGGGGAAACTGGAGTACCTGGAGGAACCTCACAGAGATATGGTGAGAACATGCAAGTCCCCGTAAGGTAAAAAAAAGGTATTCATCACATTGTGGGGTAAGGTATTGCCATGGCAGAGACTCAAGCCCTGCTTCCAGGGGTGTGAGGCAACAATGCTAACCACTGCACCACGGTGCTGCCTACCCTGATTTGTTTTAGTGCACAATTCAATTGCCTTAGCCAATCACAGAGGCTTTTTGAAAGACACACCCCTTCTCCCAGACCCCCCAGCACATAACCATAACGCCATATGACATTTTCAGTTTTTGAGAAAATGTTGATCCGAACTGCCTGAGGACTGGCACAGCCACTGAGGGATGGGCACTGAGGGTTCAGCCAGCTGAGGTCCCCAGAAGCCAAATGGTCAGATATTGAGCAGGACCCACATTTAACTAAAGTAATTGTGTAACTCCATACAATTGCAGCAAGTTTTTGGACTGCAGGGAGACGAGGGTACCTTGAGGAAACTCCACCGTGACACGGACAAGATGCAAACTGTACATGCATGGAGCCACGGTGAGAACAAGAGCGCTGTTCCCAGAGGTATAAGGCAACAGTGCTAAGCACTGCACTACCACATACACACAATGAGAGCACAGGTGGGATTAAAACCCACAACCCTGCCGGTACCAAGCAAAAAACTCATTGAGTCACCGTGCTTACCCCTTAAAAGCAGGGCTATTCAACTCATGGTCCTCAAGGGCCGAGCCCTGCTGATTTTCCAGCCTTCCTTCACCTGTGAGCCAGGTTTGAAGCCACTGGCCAATCATAATCAGTAATTACTACCTGGGAGAACTGAAAAAAACGGCCTGGATTTGGAATCGAGGGCCTGAGTTGAATAGCCCTGCCTTAAAGACTTCAATACTATGTTTTTCTTGAATTGTTTACTTCTTGAAAACCTTTTTTTAATCTTCCCTTTTGAAGTTTGTCGTGTTCAGTTAAATTAAATGAGAGAAAATTTAGGAAAACGGTACTTCAGGCTAAAATTCAGTACGGTCAGGCTGACCATCTTCCATTCTTGTTACCCAGCACAGGTTTGTGGTACAATGGATCCTCCCACCATAGATGTTATTACAGAAAATTCCGGAAGACTTGCACTGAAATAAACTGATGAATGCTGAAAATGTCGCTTCGGCTAAACTCAAAAAATATCATTGTGTTTTGGGACCCCCCAACATAAGGTATCGGAATACAGAGTGGGTGGAATTACCATGTACAATCCATCATTGCCTGATATGACCCAGGAAAAACCAATAACGCAACCAGCTTTAGTGACCAATAACACGGTTTGTCAGATCAGTGCCCACTGACTGACTTACACACTGGTCTGGCTTCCATTATTGCATCACACCTACAGACCTCTGGGATGTAAACACAGCAAGACACCAGAGCTGACAAATCCTTCACCTCAGTCACACCCCCTGCTTTTGTACATTAGTAACTTATTATGTGAGGCTAGAACTTCTGCTATGTTGTGCAACGTTTAAAAAGGCGTTGCTCATACAATCATCAAAGGGAGTAGTACATTATTTAGCATGTAATTACGTGTGCTTTTGATGACCGAAGAATCTTTTGTGTTTTCGCGAACAACATTTGCCAGCATGTTTTATTGTCTTTGGGAAATCCAGAGCAGAGTGGCACACAAGAGCCGGAACGATAATAAATCGCATCGCCACTGCATTCTAATCGTTCGGCGTAATCTCATATCTAGGTCGGAATTCCTCCCCTGTTTTCCCCATTTCCCTCCAAAATCCCCGGCAGATGTGGGTGCATCACTGGGACCCAGTTCCCAGCTCCCTCTGCCACACCTGCACGCTGGCTTCTTCCCTCTGCATCCTCCCTTACAGAGTTCGTCGCCTCTGCTTGGCCGCACTTCTCGCCCTCGCGCTCCGCCTGAGTCCCTCCTGCCGGTGTGTGGCGCTGAGCTGCGCATGCTGGGATCAAAGACAGGGGGCGCTGCGACCAGGGACCCGTACGCACGTACGGGGGAGGGGGGTCAGCTGGAGAAGGGAGGGGGCAACATTAGATACAGATCGAAGGCCTTGTAGGCCGCACCCACACTTATCAAATACGATTAAGGATTTGTTTCTAAAACAAGAAGGCCATCGAAAAGGTGAATTAAATGCGATATAGTTTAATCATTATATAAATGCTATGTTCGCTTCATTATGTCATTATGGTGGGAAAATTACTCTACTGCGGGATAAACAAGAACGCACTCTATATTGAGAGGGGGGTAAATATGCTTGCTGTGTACTTCCAGAAGTTCCCAAAACACTCGATTCACCCATTCCTCTAAACAGCAGAGCAATTAAAAGAGGACAGACATTAATCTCAATAAACATTTGGACCACACAGCATTGTGATAATTTGCTGGCCAATAATCCTATTTAAAGTTTGCTGCTTGTTGAAAAGAACAGTTGTCGTTTAGGCGGAGATGCACATCTTTTAAACTTTTGTCCATTAAGGTAAGTACGGGTCAGATCCTGGGAGCGTGTGAGCCATGCAGTGGTCGGCTGATATCCATAGGATGGTAATTCAAACCATCTTAATCCTGGGATTTTCCCTTCTGGGTCAGACATGAGAGAGTCATCGCTGCGTCTCCATGCCAGATGTGGAATCACATGGGCCGCGGCTCAGTGTCTGAGCTCCTAGTCTCTCACACTGCTTGGATTCTGTTGCTTATGTTAGGGACCATCTGCAAACTACCACAATAAAAACTCGTCTGCAGGTTCCGTGACATTAGCTGACCCCTCTGAATCACACAACCTGCGGGGGGGATTGCACAAGGACTTGCATCCATCTTGTCTTTATAATGATGCAAGAGCGGGTGGTCCCACACAGTAAAATGCGTAATAAAGTTAATCTGAATTTTATTGTCGTAGCAAAATAATCCTCTTAGGTTAATAAAAAGGAAAAAAAACTGTTTTGAATGTTCCCAGTTCAGCTAGGGTGGCAGGTTTAAGAAAATGTCTTTCTGAACGATTTTGACATGAGGAAAGAACAACATTTGGAAGACTGTATAAGTTTAAATAACACAATTAAAATGGTTATTATGATTAACCAAACAAAGGCAAAATAGCCTGACCAGTCACTCAAAACAAAGTGCTACTAATTAGTGTAGACATTTCTCAGCAAGCATGTTACAGTTTCTTTCCACCTTTTGTTCACCTTTCTTAATCGCTTGTACAGTACAGGGTCGTGGTGAGTCTAAAGCCTATCCCAGAATGCACTGGGCACCCAGCACTTCCAGAGTCTCAACCTCGTATTATCAGAGATGCTGGCAAAGATTGTTGCTCAGAATATATAACATGTATTCAAATGATAAACACATTCGTGAGAAAAATAACAAATAAACAGTCACACTGCCTTAATATTAAAGTGATACCAAGTTTCAACTGGATCACTGATAGGAGCTGAGGAATTTCAAGCATTTCAGGGTAATTGTATTAGTTCATGAAGAGATCAAGAGTGAGCGTGTTAATTAAGCTAAACCAATCAACTAGCGAGTTTAATTTGCTGAGAGGTGGCAAATATGGCACTTTCATATCTACTAGGCCTGGGGGTGCGGGGGCTGATAGTGAAAAAAGGGACCGAAAACCCATTAGGTATAGTAATTTATATTCTAAACAGATATACATTTTCAGGCACGTTTTCATAATTAGTGCTAGCCCTAATTCATTCACTTATTTGTACAATTTCTATTAAACAACTCAGTATTTCACAGAAATAATTCAGGTTAAGTGCATTTTCTTTAACAGCATTTATATATACTGTATGTGTATGTGTGTATGCATATGTGTGTGTGTGTGTGTGTGTGTGTGTACATATACACACACTTATTTTCACATAGGGGAAAGTACGATTTTGATAATAAACTTATTTCATTGGGCCACAAACCCCTTAAAGGAAATTCAACTTTTTAGCGAACGATTTATTCTTTAAGTACTATTTACTCATGAATTATTTCCGGACGCAGTTTTAGTATATTTCAAAACGTAAAACACTTGCGTCTGAGACGTATATAAACGGAGAAATGGTATCACATCATTCAAATAGCTAATTAATGAAATGTTTATCTGTTTTCTTTTTCTTCTAAGAATCTAGTATAGGATATATATTCAACCGATGACCCTTTAACAAACAATCTCCTGGCTCTATCTTGTCTTTTTATCCGGCCTATAATTTGTTTTATCATATTCCACAGAAAGATAATCTCACTCTCTGAGGATTCTGAACCACCGTACTTTTAAATAAGGACGCCCGATCTCTCAAAGCATAAAGCTCTATCTGGTGGAGCAATGTATACATGTTACTTCTCCATTGTCAGCTCTATCTAATCCCGAAGAAACCAGTCGGAATTTACATTTGCATTCGTTTTTTTACTGAATGAAGCTGGTCTGCATGAATACCGCTGCCTGATCTCCCGCGGTAGATGTACTCAGCAGGTTAAAGTTGATAAAGTTTAGGGCGGCTTGATGGATGGATGGATGGATGGATGGAGTGGCGCAAGCGCGTGCCTTGCCTAGGGAATTAATCTCTGCGGAAGGGGAGCTTAATCTCACATGGGAAATGGTCACGTTTGGAATAACATGTGCGAGTCAGCAACTGCGTACAAATATTATAATTTCGAACTAGTTAAAGGTTTGAAAAAATGCGGCCGCTTAAATTCAAGATAATATTCTGTGAAAAGTAAAGCGTTATAGGCACATGGAAGGTATGTGCATTCAATTGTATACTGGATTTTAAGCGAATAACTATGCATATAATTTTATGTACAACTGTTCTGTTAAACGTACTTTATTATTTCAAAATATTTAGATTTTGGATGTCCCCCAAATATTATTTTTGGTCATGATCTTCCCTGGATCCCCGTATTGTCTATCTTTTATGAGCTGCCGTCCAACAGCGTTCATTAGGACGCTGAGCAAGTATTTATATATACGGCCGGCAGATTAGGAAGGCCGTGCTTAGTGAAACTACCTATCTATGTAGGGATGGACAGTTCCGTCGATATAAAAAAAGCAAATGAAAATCCAAGGACATAACTTCACATATGCATAGCTACAATCGCAGCCGATCACGCAACTTTAAACTGCCCTATATATCAGTTAAATATTGTGCCTATTCTGTAGGCTATAATTATTTAAGTTAAAATGAATTTATACCGTTCCATGCTGCGACTTTACCGTGAACCAATCCATAGTAAACCGCACTGTATGTCTGCAAATTAAATACGAATTCGCATATCTAATAAAGGATTGCGGTGGTATTTGGTTGAATTGATACTTTCTGTACCGGGATGGTATTACAGTTCAGTGTTACTTATCCTTTGTCCCGCCCACAACATGAGGCTACTACGCCTGTTTAAAGGTACACTATTTATTGTTCACCGGCACTTAGCTCGGAAAATTACTGTCTTGGTCTTCTTATGGTGACTAGGGGGAATTACACAGTAAAGTGCGTCTATAGCACTGTTATAGCCTACTCTCGAACCCCACCTCTCTATAAATTTCATTTAAGCAAAAAAGGCAGTTTCATTTTATTGCCAGAATCTCACCTACATGGAAGAAGCCTTTTAAAAACTCAACATCCTGAATCTCTTCACTAGCAGTTTTTCTTTTTTAATTTTTAACGATTATATCCCCCAGCCAATTTTAGCAACTGTGTTACTTTTATAACCACCGGCTTCGGTTTTCTATTCATTTCACAGGATTGCCCCAAACGCAGGAGCCCAACTACGCTCTCGTTTTCTATTTTTTTTCCCGCAGTTCTGATCATTTCCAAGAACGAAATAGAGGTTATATTACGAGGCTTGTGTGGGATACAGTTTCTGAGGGTCGTCCGATTGCCGCTGTAAACAGAGAATAGCGTCGCTTCTGTGAAGTTACTGAATCTATTATCAAGAGAGTAGATCACAGGCGTCCCGGATCCTGACCCCTGATTGTATGAATAAGTAAGCAGGACGCTGACGATGACAGGATGCCTACAGGATTTTAGTAAGTTAGCAGAAAAAAAGTGCTAGTCCTGGCTTACTGCCCCTGCTAGGCTGCCTGTCATCAGAGACTCGCAGCCCCTTACTGCGTGTTATTTTAAAACATCTACGTCCTGTTGTACTCCCAGGGAAGAAGCTTTTCTTAATGTTACTCTGGATCCTTTATTTTCCCGACAGGGGATTGCGTCTGTTGAAGAGAACAATCCACTGCATCCCGAAGTAGCAGGGAAGCCCCCGATGCAAGCAGGAGACAAGGGATCGCCGCCGCTACATTAGTTGGTGAACTTGTAACGCTGTCATCAGTCAGATGAAACACGTTGCGAGCAGCAGGGACTTGGCAATGAACCTCTGAAATTTTTAGTTGCAAATACGGCTGAGACTTTCCAACGAGAATCATCTCCTTAAAGCGGCAGATGTACTTTTTCATTCATTTATAACTTCGGCTGGGAGGGCAGCGAAGCGGCACTGACACCTAAAATGCATTGGATCGCAGTCTTACTATCTGCATTGACTTTATACGGGAGACTGTTACTACGAAATTGTTTAGATTACGACGGTAGTTATGATTATTATGAAGAGGAGAGAACGGAGTCTATTGACTACAAAGACCCATGTAAAGCCGGTGAGTACTCTCAAGTTTACTTTCAGTTGCTGTAGCATTAAAATGTTTGATAATTTCACCTGCTTTATATCGTTTACATTGACAACGAAATAGGCATTAGTTTACTTATAAATGTGTATTTCGCAGCGAGAATGACGTAGATAGAGCCCTAACGTCAGTAATATTACTTGTTTAGGCTGATGTATTACTCACAATTAATTTTATCCGATAAAATTTTTTATCCGACACGGCGGCATTGAGAATTGAATTTATCTCGGCCATAGCGATAAACTTGCGCACAACGACTTTGAAGACTATAGTCGATTTCGCCGTTTGAAAGGCCTGAAGTGGCAGAATATAGCTGTATTTACATCCTGGGATACCTGCCTTGCGTAGGACGCCTCCCTCACAGATCCTCCAATGGACCAGTTTCGGTCCAGACATTAAACAGTTACTTCCTAGGGATCCATTAATGCGCAAAAGCACGTGCATTTTGCAGCTGCACTTCTGTATTTTGGTCTGCACATGGCGACTGCATTGCTGCTCTCCGGCAGCACCAAACGCGTGACTGAATTAAAATTTATGCGAAGGAATGCAACGTGGTCACGTGGTCCGCAGCGCATTTCTCTGGATATTTGAGGCCATAGGTATTTTGGAAATGCTCTTGTGTTTTACGTGTGTTTTTTTTAAATAAATAAATATTCAGAAATCCCATTATCATAAGACTGCTTGAAGCATTTGCTTTGTATTATAACATTGCGGTCCCATCCCCACGTTGCTGACCCTAACATTTTGCATTTACTATAAAAAGAAATAAAGTAGTGGTGAACTACGGTGCAAAATGCTGGTTTGTATAGCTAAATTGTTAGAATGTTATCACATACGTGGTTTAGAGAAGAGATTGGGAAGTGGGTTTAGAATAATGTAAGTATAGTCGAATTGTATGGTTTTCTGTCCGTTTTAATGGTAGGTCGAGCCACTTACCATGGCCCGGTGCCAGTGATTACTCCTGGCAGACCGAAAGGGCACCGGTTCATTGTACCTCCCCTTCACACGTTAATAAGACAAGTCCTCTGTTTTACGAGTTTCACCAGTATATTATGAACCGTAAATACGTTCACCAGGTGCACTAAAATTAAAGTGATATCGCTGCTTCAGATTTCCTCATCCATTAAGTCTTAGCGTATGAGAAAATACCGCGTTCATGTAAAAAAATATCCGACACTCTTCAAATATTTTGTGAGATAATAGGAATGCAATTCCTGCATTTTAAATCAATTCCTTCTCAACAAAGACAGCAATAATGGGTATAAGCAGTTCTTAATAAATCATCACGATATTGTTTTTTTCTGTTGCCGTCATATAAAAAAGTTACTTGACAGTTTCTCACATGCTGTGACTCGCCTAGGAATTTGAGAGTCTTGACCTCAGAGGCCTCTGTGCTTAACTCCAATACAACTTGTGAAATATTTATTGTGGTATTAAGTGAATGGACAGATATTGGTTACTTTGCTTAAAAGCCTTTGTCTCCAGAGTTGTTTTTTAAAGTGACCGGCAACCCCGAGCTTGTCGGTCCTTATCTGTATCATTTGTCATTTAGATGAAGGAAGATAGTTAGACATCAACTCTGTCATCAACAGATGTCATGATAGCAGATGTTCCCTTCAGCTCCGTGGAATATTTCTTCATTATTGGCACCTGAAGGAAGGCCAGACTTGGCTCAATATACGGCCTGCTGTCATCTACAATGTCTTACAGCAGTAACTTGATATAATGAAATACATATAAGCAAAAGTTTTGATGAAGTTTTTTGTTTCCAAAAAAAAAATGCACCTACCAAGCTTCCCATGGGCAGCTGTCATTTTATTGTAATGTCATCGAGTAAAATTGAAAAATTCAAAACAGTTTTGTAATCACAAAAGGTCCTGTTGTGCCTGATTTCAATAGGGCAAGGACATTATGTAATGACAAATTTACTCACAGCCAGTCTATGAAACATCTGCACAAAATTGGCTTGTTCTGTTGTTTCGACGACTACAATTCTGCATGCAGATCCTGATAAATACTTGACTCTTTACCAACTGTCAAGTGAGAAAAGAATATTGGATATCGTCCAATCAGAGGCCAAGAAATGGGTGGACTCACAGTTACATATGACATATCTTCGTATTGGACCTTTATATTTGGTCTGAGGTACAAGGCTAATATGATATGCATGGATTGTTTATTTTTGAGGTAGGTATGTTTTTGAAAGTGCAGTTTTGTCTGTTGCATGGCTGCTTTAGCTGTCTTGGGTGTTATCAAGGTTGTGTGATGTTTTTATCCTCTTTTAGCCAAGCTGCCATGTGTCTCCACAGCGCTTACCACGTCGCCCTCACAGCCAGTCGTTTGGCCGGACGCTGTAGACCACAACTGTTATTGCACGTCCATTTAACTGTACAATTTCAAGCCAGCTTCCCCCTTATTATCTTATCCGCATCTGGCTTACCTTGGTGTTTGTGTCTGCTGAGCATCTGCAGCTGACACGTAAATACAAGTTAAACGCAAGTATGTATGTAGCTACATGTGAAAAGTGTCATAATAAATGCTGAGATGTAGCCTGTAGGCCTTGAGGAAACCTCTCCTCACGTTCTCATAAATTCACACCAGATCATTTTTGACAAAGTGCGCTGCGGAGGGAATCTCTTTACACGATATCTCCTGCAGCGTACTTCCTTGCGTTTGTTTACGTTTTGCTTTTGTGTGCGATGATATAATTTGCGGTAAGCTTTAGCCATGGTACATGATTATTATATGCGCACACCTGGAACGCTAAGCTGTCCAATTAGCGAGGAGTACTGTGGATCTACTTGCCTGTTAACAGTATACTTACCATTCACCACTTTCAACACCACATGATACTATGATTCTGGCTACGAATTATCATTAGCTAGCTTATTCTGTATTGGTAATGAATGAAAAAGTCTCTGTTGTTTTTGTTGTTAAAGTTACCGATAATTTTTTGTAAAAGTAAAACTTTGCTTAAGGTTTGAAGTCAACCAGAAGTTGACTTCAATGGCTATTAACAAAAAATGTTTCATATCACGTGACTTGCATTGCTTCACCCTCATTGATTTGGTGCTAATATAACACTTAATGCAGCATTGGATGATATGTGTGTGTAGGATTACTGTAAATGTTTCTGTTAAACTCAGTGAGGTGACAGAATTTGTTTAGAGGATACACCGATCCATCTTCCATGGGTGGGTTTATTTTTCAGTTTTTTTCCCCTTTATTTTCAAAGTCTGCTTAGTATTTCACAAAGGAACCCATTTGGGACTGGGCAGGAATTCTTTATACGGCTTAATCTGTCATGAAATATAAGATGACATCACTTTTCAGCACTATGTACACAAGTCACTTTTTTTTGCTAAGATGTAAAAAGAACGGCCAGGAATCAGACCTCTGAAATGAAGTGTTCTTGCATATCGTTTCCTCTTCCATATCGTCTCTTCTTACAATTTAACACATACAGCCATAAGTAAAACATATGAAGAATTATTTGAAAAGCACCAGTTTTGCTTCCTCCATAGTGGAATCAGTACAAATGCCAGCGAAGTAAACTGTTGGATCCCTATTGTCTTTTCATTCGCCTCTTCTGTCCCGTGTTTTTACATTCCCATCAAAGTGAGCCCTTCAGAGAGATAAAGTTGAGTGACAGAGAGGATTAGGATTTAATGGGTTTATAAACACGGCTTTATCTCTTTTGCCTGATAAAGTTCCCACTGCCCGTCGCATGGCGAGAGGCTGCAGCACCTCTGCTCTGGTGGTTAGCAAGGCCCCACGCTGGCTGCCACGGGAGGCTATCTTACCATTTTTAACGGTCACGTAATTGACAGATCGATTGGGGTTCTCTTTAGGCACTTTCAAGGTCCTGGATTAAGCGATTTAAATACTCCTTTAGGGCTGTGTCAGCAGGTAATCCTGAGTAGCTTCCTGACAGCGCAATCTGAATTTCAAATGATACTGGGTAGCACACGCCTCAGCCTGGAGTAATAGATACCATCGATTTATTGGCGTCACCCAGAATCTCATTATTACTATTCCTCTTTCTCAAGAATGACCCCACTTGCATCATTTCGCCTCGCCACATTCCAGCATTTAGCTATTGAGCTTGTGTCACGTGTACGTGCTGCTGCATAACTTGAAATGTACAGATGCAGACTTGAGCAGAGTCGCACATCCTGATCTCTGTAAGAGAATGTGAACTGACAGTATCCTGCGTTCAACTTCCGGAAAAGTGCTCACAGTGCTCTTGCCCAACATCAAATCCCGGAGCTTTATAAACCATCAGAGAACCATTAAAGAGGAATCATTGCTGCTAAGGGTCTGTCCAGCAAATAAATCAAAATGTTTCATAAATGTGTAAATGCAGTATCTTTCATAAGGTCTTAAACATTAACCTAACGTCACGCCAACACGCTGGATGTATGACAAACGCTCCTTTATGTGATTGTGTTTTGCAAAATACTTTATACCTTCAGAGCATTGAATTATAACTTCAGAAATGCGCTAATCCAAGAATTCCCAGCCCCTTCGTACAGGCAGATATTGGACACATATATGGTGTGCTTTACATAAAGATGGATTTGCAAAGGTATGAGGGTTAAATGACAAAGGGTGGGGTATAATTGTGAGGCCCACCCAAATCTGTTTATTTTTGCGTGAGGTTTGAGGCGATCTTGTTTGTTTTGCTGTTACCTGGCGCATGTCATTACCTGACAAGTGGCTTTGGTTGTGTTCATCTTGGGTAATTTCACTTCCATGTTCTTCTTCTGAAGATGAAAGACATGGCTGGTACAATACAAAAATGCGTTTTGGCCCATTATAACAATAACAACAAAATCATATTTCATAAATCTGTCTTCTGACTTTGTACTGTACAATACTTGTATTGTTTTGATTCGACGCATATTCATGAATCCTAGGGTCATTCTTTGAGTTTGTCAATGAGATCGATTGATGTCAGCATAGTTTTATCACATTAAGTTTCCATCTATATTTTTGCAATGGATGAATTGATTACTTCTGTAGACTCACTGTGATTATTGGCCTAAGGAAAATACAAACCTACGCAGTGTTTTTGTTGATCCGTTGAAACCTACGTAACTTCATTTTTGGAGAGATTACTGCCAAAAAAAACGCTAGAAGCACATTAAACATGTGTAGCTTTATGAAAGATAAGAATCTGTAGACACAAATTTCCAAAAGATTATTTTTTGGGGGTGGTAGTATTCCAGGAATGTTAACGATCTTATATTTTAAGATTTAATCATGTCACGTGGATCATCATTCACAGGGATTAGGAAAACAAATTACTTACCTTCAGTGACTTTTACACCTTTTGTTTTGCATAATAGTGTTAATACAATGAAATTTACCTAATAATAAGCAAAGAATGATTGATTAAGAGACTTTTCAAAATTAATATACCTCTTTGATGGCAGACATATTTTAGTAAAAAAAGCCTCATTTGGGCCGAGTTCTTTCCTAAATGCTTTCCAGACGTTCCAGGCGGCACTGAAAAGAGTACATTTGCCATCCTTTTGTTCTCACAGTGCGACTGCTAAAAACCCGAAGGATTAGGCCTCACCCCATTCACCGCCCTCTTTTGCTCTGAGGATTACAGAGGAGGGTCTAAGCTTCTCTCTAAATCAGACTGTGGACTATATGTTGACACAAAAAAAAAAATCACAGAAAACTTGCCTGAGGTGTCATTTTGTCTGCGATTGCCCAACATGACGACCTTAACCCCTACCCTAACCTTAACAATAAGTAACCAAACCAAATATGAGACTTTTGGCATTTTTAGTTTTTTGATTGCAGTCACAGATTTTTATAAAATTGAGCTTCTCTTTGTGGGGAACATAGACACACACACACACACGCACACAGTGTAGTAAGCTTTGCTGGAATGTGCAACATGTTATGAAAAAATCAAGAAGATTGTGAATTTCCCTTACAAAATGTCAGGTACAAGATAGCAACCCTGTACATGCTTTATAAAATGACATACCTTCAAGGGAGTTGCTCAAATAAAATCTGAAACTCAACAGACTGATGTCACTAGTTATCAAAAATTAAACATCATCATGCTACAACTACCATGACGTTATACAGGAACATTGTATCAGCTCTTTAACAGCAATAAATGTTATGGCTTTAGTTTTACATATTTTTGAACCACTTGCCGTTTCCAAATCTGCAGTCGTCAAGCCGGTTCAATAGTTTGGAGGCGCAAATAAAATGTTTCGCATTAGTCAACGTCACCAGGAACCATAAATCACTCCATCACTGTCCAGTTTAGGTCAATGGGAACCACTTAGCTAATGTGATGTTGATTAAACTGGTCTGTGATTTAAGGCATCCAGTGCAAACTGGGAACTGATGGCGCATTTCCCATCACAACTTGCAGGTGAGCTACTGAGATGGATGGAGATCTTCCATCCCTACGGTCAACGGAGTCAGGAAATTCTGAAGGAGGAGCAGGACTTTGCTCTGGAGCTACCAAACAGATGTGGCCCAGATTTAGCTAAACTTCTGTAGGCTGCTAACCACAGCGCCTTCGTGAGCTTACTGAGTTCCAGCACTCACTGGTGAAAAATGGTGGGGTTTGATTTAATTAGGTGCTCAGTGGTTATGTGGCTCAGATGCAAAGAATCCTTCTGGAAGGACAAGATCTTTGCAAACTCAGAAACAATTCGACAGGATGCAGCAGCCGTTGCAATACATACCTGGAGTTCACACTGGGCTTTAAATGTTACAATTGACCCCCCTCCCCTGCCCTCACCCAATAGAACCAAATATTCAATATTCATAATCTTGTCATTTATGTGCTGTGATAAAAACAAAGTAATGAAACACTTTCAGGAATTAAAGCTTGTTTTTTAATAGCTGTTACATCGTTAGAAGTGACATCGGCTGAATACACACGTGTCCAACATTCGTGTTGCTCTTCAGGCCTATGCTGAAATATTGACAAATACCATGCATATTTAGAGTGTATTTCTTCAGGAATTCTAGAACTCAGGTGGCGTGTTAATATATGCATTCATGAGGACCTGTGTGCCCTTACCGTTAATAGAGTTTGCTCGGAGAGGTCACGCTGTGTGATTTTCTTTCAGCTTAGGTTTGAGTCTGTGAGGTACTTTGTAGGACTGTATAGAGAGGGTAAACTTGTGGAGTCACACGCTGAATGGATGTATACAGGAGCATTAGCAGGAAAAAATAAGATTCCAGCGGTTAGGGTTTGAGAACACAGAAGTCGTTGACTTCAGGAAGCATTTGAACGTAAAAATAACTCAGTTGGCACACAGGAGGACGATCTAGCGTCCAGCCCCTAAATTCCCTAAATAAAATTTGGTACAATATTTAATCCATAACCTACCTGTTAAGGACGAGTGGCCAGGTGCAGCCATTAACGTGTAACGTTTCCTGGCTATCGAAGCTGACCACTGCCAAGTGAGTTATTTATGACTAATGCAGATGGTGCTCACTGATGTCAGGCAAATATGGAGTGTCTCCTTAGATCTCAGGCTAGTTACCTGGCTTCGCCCAACCCTATCCACAGAACGTTGTTTTTATGCTGTTTGGCATAAATGTTAGACTCTCAGCGGTTGGATATTTGATAACATGTTGAAAGACTTGGCAAGACTGCAGATGTTTTGAGTGTTGGTGAATTTGAATGAATTGGATTTAAAGCTTTGTGTCTGAATCCAGAAGGGAGAATGTGGTTTATGAAGTGCGTCTTGTGGCTGTATTTTTCTATGAGCGACTGAAATCGGTAATAATCTGTAAAAATCTGAAATGTATTTTGGAGGGAAAATTGTCTGGTGACACAATGTGGCACAAGCTTTTGTTTATATGGGCCGAGTGGGAGCACTATCGCCTCGCTAAGGAATTACGGGCAGTTTTACTCTCTCGCTTCGTAACCCTTCATCTGGGACTGAAATCATTAGTTCGTATTTAGTTATTTGATGTGCTTGTGAAGCGTAGTACAAACACGACCCCGTGGAAACGCAGAGGGACAGGTAGTCCAGGGAATGTTATTGTTTGCAAAAACGTTACGGGGATATTTGGCCGGCTGCTTATCTGATACTATCTCCTCTTCTATTAGAGAGCAGAATGCACATTTCCAACCTTTGTAATCTAATTTCCCGGCTTGTATTCAGCGTCGGTCCATGCCAAGCTCCTTGGGGTTTGTCCTGTACCTCACCATGCACTCAGTTATCTCTTCCTGGTCGTCTGCATCCTGCCACTTAGCTGGGAATGTCACACATTCTCGCTCATTCATACTTCCTACAAATAACTGTTTTCATAACTGTGTACGCGAAGCTTACCAAAAGCTTGGACAGAGAGCCTCAGTCTGCACGGTTATTTCCTATACATGACAGTGTAAAAAAAAAGTGACTAACACACACCTCTGATTTCTGATAAAAGCAGCCTGATTCATAAAGGTTTATCTCATTACAGTAAACGTAGTTAAAATATAGAACGGTCTGAATGGTCATATGAAATATACAGCACCGTGCAAAAGTCTCAGGTAGACAAAGAAAATGTTTCAGGCAACTTATTGTGGAGGAAAGTGTATTTTCTGAGGGAAAAAACCCACACAATTTCACATGTGCAAACTAACAGCAAAAAAATTCTGCCGTTCTCCAAAAAGTCACTGATATCTTCTTGGACAGCTAGATGAATGCTGCTTTGGAACCCAAACCTCAGCCATTCCTGGTATTTCTTAAATTTCACGGCCAGCTCAATGAATTAACTAACTTAATTGGTTAAACAACCCAATGAGGTTTTCATTAGCCAAACAATGCGTACTAGCGGTTGAGTCATAAAAGATGTGGTCGTATTGGACAGTGGCTGCAAATCCTGGGGTTACCTTAGGTGAGGTTTTAAAATGGCTAAGCTGTCACGCTTTAACCAAAAGCATCATGGTTATACACCAACATGAAGGTCATTCAGACAGCATTTTCTGTGACTGCCTAAGACATTTGTCCAGTACTCTATAAGTGCAAGACTGTTGAAAGTAAACGATTAAATGGCATGAACTCTCACTAACAGACCGGGGGTCCACCGGGGAAAGTTAAAAACCAGCTTATTTCCTGGTATAAAGGTATTGTTGAATGACACACATTAGCTGTGAATTGCTCTAAAGCGTGAATTTAGTATTTTATCCACTTGCCACTGAGTATTGTACAAGCTGACATATTTGGATGTGTAATGGCAGAATTAAAACATTAGAGTTGTGGTAAAACTTGCATTTTTTAATGGGGAGAAGCGCAATTTTATGCACAAGTAGCATAAAAGTGTAAAGGACAGTACTCTGTATGGTTTCTGTTTTTGTTCTTTACCATGAAGCACCTTCTTACAATGGTATTTATTTAACAGCACAAGGACTGTGTGATAATATTTTCGTTTGTCTAACAGCAACACTTTCCAATGGGAAAATATTATTTTAACATGTGTCTCCATTGCTTAAAATGTAATTAGCTTGGTAATAGTACATATTCACATATTACTCGTTGACTGCATTGAGTGCTTGGAACAACTGAAGGAAAAATAGGAAAACGGTGACACTTTGAACAATTTGGAGTGAATATAATTTTTTCTTATAATTTGATGTTGCTTTTATTGAAAAAAATCCAGAAGTTTGTCCTTTAAATATACTGTGGTAGTACTTGAATATTTTACCTCAGAAAGGTCTTGGACTGTGGCCCTAGATATATAAAACAAAATGAAGTCGCATTATCATTGTATCATATTAAACAGGATTTTCCAGGAGCACAGTTGCTTGACAGGGTGCTTCCGAGATATTATCCGAAATTCCAAGCTCAGCAAGAAAACCGCAAAAGGGAATGTTTGTTTTGGACTCTGCCGCCGACCCCGAGAGTCCATCGCTCAGCACCGCCGTCACGTCCTCTGATAGCACTTTTGAATTATTAAGCGATCATTGGCCACACTGAGTGATGGTCTAACCGGAACGAACGGGGCGTCAAAGGTACGTCCTGCGGCGTCCTGTGCTGAGTAAATTGTAACAAGAAAATGCAAGGTGTGCTTTTGCAAAATAAGGAGTAGATGTGTGTAAATCTTTGCGATGGGTTCGCTCCCCATCCCGGGTTACTCCCTACCTTGTACTTGCTGTTGAGGTTGGACTCCGAACCACCCCCCTGCAACCCTGAATAGGACAATTGGGTACAGAAAATGAATGGATGGACAGCTTTTTGTAAATCTTCTGGAACAGCTGTGTCTGAATCCTTATTCTTACATTGGAACACTGGAATATGAGTAATACTGACTTTCTTGGAAATATGTTGGAAAGCCTGTAGAGAAAATGACGATAAAAAAACCTCTAAAGAAACGCACATAATAGTTGAAGCAGACGGAACTGGGCCAGAACTGCACCAGCATCCACTTACCTGCTGACTCTTGTACATCCAAGTGAACTCTTGTGCTTAGGAGGGTTGGTGGGGAGCCAGCTGACCCTGGACCTCCAGAGGTTTATTATTCTCCTTTAGTCCAAGCTAAGAGATTTTTGGTCTGCTTCCCCACAACGTTCTGGCATTTTTCTGCTTGCACAGCATGTCACGCATTTTTTAATTTTTTTTTTACATATATGTGAAGTGATTCATGTTGAGAAGGGCACTTTATAAAAACGAATCGATTTGAACGACACTAAATTCTCCACCTTAATGTGACTTTAAGCCCATTTCTGTGGCAACGAGGCAAAAAATGTTACAATAACGCCTTTGAACAAGACGTCACTCCGCGATCATGGGATCTCTGTCTGCCTGCAGAGACGTGGCCCTATGCCACAGAGCCGGTGTCCGCGGTCCCGCGAGCATCCTTAGACCCTCCTAGCATTTTGTCACAGGGCATTTAACTCCTGATGTGAGGCCCTCGTGTTTGCCGGCGTGAAGCACGTGCAGTGAGATTACCCCCTCTCCACCCCACCGTGCGTCTGTCAGACTAGATAATCACCCCCAGACGTCTCAGTTACAATTTTATTTGTATTCCGAGTAGAGCTGAATTTCTCCCTTTGCTTATCAAACTCTCTGCTTCTGCAAGGGGAAATCCAGGAAAGCAGTGGCATGTTATTATATTAAAATTAACTTTCTGTACCCATAACTAAAAAGAAACCCTAAATGTGATACTAGACAGGCAGACAGACAGACAGACAGACAGACAGATAGATAGATAGATAGATAGATAGATAGATAGATAGATAGACATTGCAAGTATATAATTAAATTATATAAATTATGTCCCCAGCTAATTTATAACCTTCTTCGTTTTAATGAGTCTGCCCTTTTTCCCCTGGCCTCTCATTAGCAATGTGCTGGTCATCCAAAGTTCCACTGACTTAGATCTTCTTTTTTTGTTTGTTTATGGCATCATCCTCTATAATCTTTTGACGCCGTGAAAATCCAGTTTAAAAGTTTTGAAAATAATAATTTTGAAAGTTGTCTAGGCTAGGTCTCATACACAACACCATGAAGATCGATGCTTTTCATTTTTGTGGGAACACCTACTGATCTTGAGAAAGTCTGGCTGAGAAGAAGCTGAAGGCTGTGGTGCTTTTGGCTGGGGGGGGGGGGGGTGACAGTCCATCACAGCGTGTTTATCCAACAGCTGAGCTGCGTCCACCATGATGTCTGCGCCCCGAGGGTGTGCACACTCTGTCTGCCAAAACGCAAATAATACACCATCACTTCAGCAACGCCTGGCGCCCAGAGAGCGGGATTAGCCCAGTGCTCTCTGTGGCTCTTAGCGAAATTTATATTTCCAGGATGTTTCAGAATAATTTGAAACAAAATCAACAAGATATCATTTTGTTATCGCGGTGATCAGATGACTTTAAGTGCCCGTGGAATCTGTGTTTTTGTTGTACACGTTCCTGTTAATTTAACCTTTGTGCCGTAACACTGCACACACGTCTTTGTGGGAGTGTTTTAAATAGACCTCTCGCCTCTCCCCACACTGAAAGACTGTCAAGAAATAGCACTCATTCTTACCCTTTTTATGTGCATGATTCCTGTCTGGGGTGCAGTCAGATTGACAGGGAGCGTGATACTGGGGAACAGGGAGGCACAGTAATGGCAGCCAGTGGAGGCATCTCTGGGGAGCCCAGTTAGCTACCAAAGCATATGCTAGCAACCAACGTACCAGTTACTAAAGGTTCTACCTACCAACGGACAAGCTAGCTACACTGGGTGCTAGCTACCAACACGCTAGCTACCAGCACACAAGTTAGCTACGCAGGGCACTAACTACCAATATGCTAGCTACCAACGCACAAGCTAGCTACACTGGGTGCTAATTATCAACACACTAGCTACCAACACACAAGTTAGCTACGCAGGGCACTAGCTATCAACATGCTAGCTACCAATGTCCAAGCTAGCTACACTGGGTGCTAGTTACCAACACACTAGCTACCAACGCACAAGTTAGCTACACAGGGCACTAGCTACCAACACGCTAGCTATCAACACACATGCTAGCGACCAATATGCCAGCTACCAACACGCTAGTTACCAATGTACACACAAGCTACTTTTGCATTAGCTATTAACACACTAGCCACCTACATACAACCTACCAACCTAGCTACCGACGCACTAGCTTCCAATGCGCAGGCTGGCTATAAATGTGCTAGCTATCAACACACATGCCCTGCACTGTCACCTATTTCAAGTTCCCCTCAATTTTATATTATCAACCAATTACGTCATGGGTGCCTTCTGAAAAAAGGCCTGTATTTCTTGCGGCACCCCGCCCCCTCCCCCATCATGACATCAAATTTTATGGCTTCATGTGGTCAGAGGGTCAGTTTGGGACAAAGAGGCTGGCTGAACTTAAACCAAATCCCAAAATTTCTGCCTGGGGCATAAATTCAGCGACGCAGGTTATCTTTGAAAATAACACATGCGTCAGATTTACAGCCGACAGTTTGTGCCACGGAAAGTAAACAGTGCAAATGTGTTCTCTATAATGTTAATTAAGTAATGTATAGTTGAAAAGGGGGTATATTTACAACCTTCCAGCTTTGCGGCAGAACTTAAGTTACACACAGCCTGTTACCAGAATTTACCATCTGCTATATATTTTATTTAAAAGAAAGATTCAAGCTGTTTATCAAACTCTGGAGTTAAGTTATGGGGGAGTTTTAGCTGCAGTACTCTAAATTCACAGACAGACGCTTAAAACTGAACTTCAAGTCATTGAAATGCAACCACCTGAAGTTTACAGGTGAGATGTGAATGTGATGCAATGGTCCTTTTATAGAATGCCGGAAAATTCAAGTGTGCCATTGTTATGTCTCACACCCAAGGGTGGCCAGTTTTAATCTGGCCATAGCTAAATTGTAGCTGTGTTCGGGGTGAACCAGAAAGAAGCAGACTGAGGTCAGATGGATATTGCCCATTGTGCTATATGGTATCCAACATTAACTAATACATATTTTTCAACTTTTGGCATTTGTATGACACCAAAACAATATAAACTGTAATTCCATGAATCTGTAGGAAGATATTTTATAAGGCATTAAATTCTATGATTAACTACTCTTCAGTCTGTCTGATACAGAGCAGATTCTTTGTGGAATAAATCATTGTACAATCCATCCCGACTGCAGGTCTCATGGGAATGAAAGAATTGCTCAAAACTGCATTTATGATAAAAAAGCAAAACAAACAGAACATGCCTTCTGAGGCAGAGCTTTTCGAAAAATCTTTTGGAAAAATAGGTACTCTGGAAGGTACAGTTATAAGGAATAGACATTGTGTTTCTGGCGTGTAAAGAAGTCCAACAGGATTGTTAAGTACTGAGTCGAGGTAAAGCGCATTAATTTCACATGACAAGATAATGCAGGTTCCAAAAGTGTGAGGAGAATCAGACTTTCTCCGGTGTTGCACGGAATGGATCCTCCAACATTTCCTGAATCCTTTGAGACTCAATAAACCCTGAAAACAGCAAGTAATCACCTTAAACATTGTAAATTGCAGAATAACGTGCAATCAGTGTTTGACCTTAGACCTTATGCTCACAACCAACAAAGACTAGTGATGGACAAAAGCATTATGTCGAGGTTAGCAGTTAGCGGTTAGCAATCCAGTTAGTGGTTAGTGGTCCAGTTAGCAGTTCGGTTTATTTATGGAAGCATTTGATGCTTTTAAAGCTCAAGCCAGCAGGAATAGTGGTGCCCCTGGATCAATCTCCTTATGGGCTGCATACCGCATTAAGCTTGTGAACTGCTGCACCCCTGCAGATTGCGACTCTATTTATATAACAATGCGTTTACTAAAAAGCCAAATCAATTGGCTGCCTGACACTGGAGAATGCATCAGTCGCTGGAGGGTAGGTTCCCTCACCTGCTGTGCCTTAAAAACACGCATTATTGTCCTCTGCAGGAAAAGTTCAATATACCCCTAAAGTCCGGTACGTAAAATCAGCAAAATATTATTAATTTTATCTTTTTAGATGCAGGTGACGCGAGAGTTTTGTTCTTTAACGTCATGCAGGTGCCCCTGCAAGAGATGGTTAGGGTTAGGGGTGCAGTTGGGGCTTGGAGGCAGATTCAGGGGCCCTAGCAACTTATGGGGGCCCTTGAAGATGTTAAATTGGGTGGGGGAGAAGGTGACATTTTGCCAGGGACCCCAGAATATCTAGCTACGCCTCTGATTAGAACATGTCTTGTGAATGACCTATACTTGGTGTCGTCACTGGTCACTTTAGTAGATACATCTGCCCATTAGTGTTAACAGCCTGCTCCTACAGACAGAGAATCCTTTGGCTGCATTTCTGTACATATGCAGATGGGACCAAGAGGTTCGGTTACTGTTTGCCCGAGCTTCAGAATGGCCGACACGTGTGATCTGAGCGATTTAGCGTGCTGTGATTACTGGTGCCAGACGTGGTGGTCCCAGCATCTCAGAGGCACCCACCATCCTGTACAGTGTGGAGCTTACAGAGGATGGTCTGATATGCAAAATCTTTCCAGTTAATGGAGAAACACTATAAGCGTTGAAATGTCATGGTCCAGACTCCATGAGGGACCCTCCAGCACCTCAGTGAATCCATTCATTGAAGCATTCAGGCCAAATGAGGTCTTATTTATTGTGTCATGTATATTTCTGCATGTTAATTGCTGTTTTATTTAGATTGTCTCTCCAAACACTAAGATTAAAATCGATGATGTGCCCTTAGTGTAGTGTGCTATGAGTGCGGCATTTTTTAGTGCAGTTTGATGCAGATAATGTACAGTATGTACCTTATTGAATTGGATTCGTTTTATTACATATTGTGTTTAAAACGATGCTGTGAAAGAGAGTATAAATTTTTTTCTGAGGTCACTAAGTTCTTGCAGCTATTGTAGCACATCTGCTACCAGAATCAGTGTTTCAAGGCTGTTTCTGGAGTGAGTGTTTGGATTATTGTAGCTGGCGAACTGCATTTTTGCTAGGTTAACGCTTCAAGGACTTAATGATGGATAATTATGATGGGTTTGGGAACTAAAGTTGGTTAACTTTCTTTACAGCTGTCTTTTGGGGAGACATTGCATTAGATGAAGAAGATTTAAGAATGTTTCAGGTCGACAGAACGATAGACCTCACACAACATACACACTCAAGACACACGTCAGGTAAGCTCAAGTCGCCCTCTGGAAACTCTTCATTCGCTTTTCTGTAACTTTTGAACCATATTATATATTTATCGTTACTGACATCCATAATTCCTGGCAGTCACACAGGCTAAAAACTCAACATTGTGCAACAGGCCACCAGCTGACACCTGATTTGAATCAAATATGGTGCATATTATCAGAAAAAAAAAGAAAAGTACAAGAACATTGCTTGCTAATTGGTAGCTTAATATTATATCTGAAACCCTTTGTTTAAGTCTCTGGAAATTATTATTGAGGTTTTTAAATATGATTACTTAGTAGACTTAGTAGCCATTTCCACTGAGACAATATAAAAATAGGAATAATTTAGCATAGCACTTAATGATCACGAATGTACCACAGATATTTTACAGACTTCAGTTTATAGAAGGTGTTAATTGTGGTCATCTTTAACTGAATATATGACACACCAACGAGGGTATTGGATGAACCAGGGTGAGTCAGCGTTCCGGGCAAGGTGAGCCAAGGGGGGCCATACTCGCACACACACACCACACGCGCACGCACACACACACACACACACACACACTGCTTGTAGACCCCTTCCCATTAGACCTGGCTGACAGGGTTGCGTGTGCATGCATGTGTCTTTGTGTGTGTGCGTGTGTATGTAGGTGTGTGTGTGTGTATTTGTGTGTGTGTGTGTGTGTGTGTGCGTGTTCCCTGACTTCCTGTCGGCTTCAACATTCCGTTCCTTCAGAGGAAAAGGATGACAAAAAAAGGAAAGCGAGGAGTCCCTGGCCGTCCTCCAAGGAGCCGTGCTAGACATCAATAAATGGGAAATGCAGTATTTCACACCTCAGTTACTGGCTGACTCAGCCAAACCTGGCACAGCTCCAGCCGTCAATAACGGACCGGCCGGACCCGGCAGGTCTCGCAGCACGTAAAGTTCCCCCCAGAAGCCAGGAGCGAGGCGACGCTGGGAGAACATGAGGGTGGCAAAACCGGGCACCAATTTTGCCTGCAACTCCTGCCGAGGCACAGGCAATAGGATAATTAGCGATTTCGCTAATGCCGCTGCAGATTAAACGGATGACATGGATAATGATTCGTTCCGATGAACACAGATTCGGTCCACCTTTAACTGCTATGGGCTGACATGAAAAGGAAGACAGACAATTGAGAAACGGAGGGGAAAAAATGCTGGGCTCTGCTTCTCGCCCACTAAGGCAGCAAGCCGCCGGCACGTTTAATAGAGTTAAACAATCATGTGTGCTGGTGTCTTTTCAGGTGGTTTAGGGGAGCATGACGTCATGAAGAGGAAAGGATCACTATTTATGCTTTTAGACAGGATACGGAGGCTTGCGTTTGGTGCGTATGACATTTTATTACAGATTTAACTTGAAAAAAATAAAAGAATACAAAAATACATCTTTCATTCTCCTGAATAAACACTGATTTTTTTTTTTTTAGAAATTTTTATATATATTCCTTACTGGCTTTTTTTATTAGATTGACAAGCAGTTCCAATATAATCTGTTCGTGTTGTATGATCAGTTATGCATCAGAAATATAATTAACAGGAATAATATTAATTCAGACACTTTCACGTAAGAAATAAACCTGCAAGGATTAGTATTTATAAATAAAGTCCCTTTTCTAATCAGTTGAGAATCATCTTGCACTGGTGCCCACATCAAAGCGATTAAAGAACTATTTCCTTTGACAATTAAAGCGCCTCTCCATCCCTTTTCAGACAATGGGCAGAAAAACACAAGCCGAGAAACCGGGGGCCCCAAATCCGCGGGGCGGACGCTGAGGAGCAGAGTCCCACGGGCGGCCACCTCCAGGGCCGAGCGCATCTGGCCTGGGGGCGTCATCCCGTACGCCATCGGGGGCAATTTCACCGGTAAGGGGCCTCGCTTTTGATTTCCAGGAATGAACGCAGGACACAACGAAGACTAAAGCTATTAGCACGCTGAACTCCACCCCCAGCTCCGCCCCCATTTGCTATTAAAGTGCCCCCCACCACATAAACCCTCCTTGGCACTGCTCTGCTTGCATGCTGAATTCTGCCTGTTCAGGCTCCACCTTTGCTGGAGCGCTCAGACCCTAGGATCTCCTTACTGTAAGACACAGAGGTCCGGAGGCCCGTTACTGTAATCCTGTGTTGAAGACATGCCGAGACATGTCAGCAGGCCTGCTGTGCAGTATATCCCAGGCCCGTGACAAAATTACATCAACTGGGCCTCATGACACACAGCCTCTCCCATCCTAACCCTCTCCTGTCCCTCCCCTGCACCCAGGATCACTTCATCAATCATCTACCTAAGACGGCAGACCTGGGTGTTAGAATTTTTGGGGGGAGGGGGGTGTTGGAAATAGTCCTTCTGAGTAAGGGCCGGAAGATGCTCATTATTTCGGGTAATAACGCACTTCGGGCCCACAACGCACTACTTCATTCCTGTTTAACCAGTGACTCCCCATGAATGCGGTGTGTGAATGTGTCCGGCATTCTCTAGGGGTAACCGTGGGTCATTCATAAGCAGCATGGCCAGGGGGATTTTAACAGCACTCTCCCCAATGCAGAGGGCCCCAGCTCTGTCAAGCCCTGTTTCGCTGCATTGTGTGTCACTGGGAAGTCGGAGCTGGGAATGACATCACACCCGAGTTAGCTGTGTTCCAGTACAAGAAGGCAGAAAGCCGTTTAGCGATACCGGTTCTAGCCAGATTCATTGTTCAGCGATTGTTAGCATTACCAGGTGATAGCAACGCACTGCGTGGCATTTTGTGCTTACACACACCGAAGCAACATGTCCGCAGATGGCGGTCGGACAGCACTGTGTGTGTGACTAATTTAATGAGCAAGTGTTAATAAGCAGTGTGTGACCAGAGCCTTAACTGCTGTTGATGATGGGCACAACCATCTTGAATTCTGAGGTCGGGGTTGCAGAGGTCCCTCCGACCTCGCGAATTAGAATTCCGACTTCAGGGGGCATTTCAGTTGAAATTTCAGACTAGGACCACAGAAATCCCGACTTCCAAGTTCCAATGGAACGCAGTATTACGGTCGGGTCCAGTGGCTGATTAATGCATAAGCTATCCTAGGGTATAAGCCTGGGGCTTCTGCAAACATCAGCCACCCCCCCCCCACTTTGTGAAAATTGGTGCAGTCAGTTAAATTGGTAACACCTGAGTGTCCATACTGATGTCAGCCTGGAGTTCCCAGATAAGTTAATCTGCCTCTGCTTGGGACCCTTAATAGCAATAGAGCTATTTTACATAACTGCAAGTACAATGTAATCGAGAGGATGGCGAAGAATTTGCTTTGTGGTTAATTAGTGCATTAAATCTGTTCACAGGCTGTCTATCAGAGTAACAATATTTATAAATTAACAACAAAACAAAACATCATTAACTTGCTGCCTTTGCTTAACTTGCAAATGTGTAATTAACACTTTTGCCATACGAGCCTTTCTAATGACATCAGCACAGGACAGATGTGGGCTAGGTGATAATTTTATCTTTCTTAGTCCAAATGAAGAAACAAGCCTTTAATATTTGAAGTGAGCCCAGACTGAGAGTGGACGGCACATTAACATTCTTTAGCGGTAACGAAAGAGTTCAGCCATTTTTAGTGCATCCTGTAAATAAATAAAGATATCCGTAAATAGGAAAATTCTGTCAAGGCATGCAATGTCCATGGTGGGAATTCCTCTGTGACAGCGGCGCGTGAAAAATGAGCGAGCGCGCACCAGAGAATCCCATTAGCTGGGCATCGATCGTTTTTCACCCGGCGGAGGAGAGCGACGGACTCTGTTTCTGGAAGGTTCCCACGTGCACTCCGTCCCCCTGCAGGTACTCAACGTGCCATGTTCAAGCAGGCAATGAGGCACTGGGAGAAGCAGACATGCGTCACGTTCATCGAGAGGACGGACGAGGAGAGCTACATCGTCTTCACGTACAGGCCTTGTGGGTAAGCCCTGCGGGGGGGGCAGGGTAGGCCACTCCGTTGCAGATTAAAGCCTCGTTTTATTGGGCACGGTCACACTTTGAACTGAAATCGCCTCAGAGCCAGTCCAGCTTCCCGACGTCTCACCAGCACCCATCTCTCTAATCTACCTTTTTAAAAGTCCATTTTGCTATAACTCACCAAGTAGAGTATCGCGTTAATAGCCCAAAGGTCATGGGTTCAAATCCCCGCTAACATACATAAATCCTTGTACTCTAAGTTGCTTTTTATAAAAGTATCAGTGAATGTTTAGCAAGGGCCTCTCATTAGACATGTCCCCTCTCAAAGGGTGTGTGATCCTAACAGTCTTACTTATCATGGGGACTGGTTAATTTGGCTAAAAAACTTCCTGTTTCATTCTTACGCCAAGGTTTTGATGCTTTTATTGCCTGTAAAAACATGCTTGAAACATTTCTGTCTACGCTTCATTGACTAATGAAAACAGCCCAAAGCTTTGAACAGTCCCCCGAATATAAGTATTTGATTTCAGATCTCAGAAATCTGCCAAGCCATCAACCTGTGAGGAACATGGAGTCCCAGGTTTCCTGGGTATGTTGAGTTTTGAAGACTAGTAGACGACTTAGTCTTTTGTGGGCAGACATTTTTTTTTTTTTGTGAGTGTGTGTGTCACACAGGACTTGGCGTGGCTGTCGTTTGAGGTGACAAAGCTTGAAGGAGAATGAACGGCTTTTCCTTCCTGCTGCCATTCCACTTCTGTTTTTTTTGTGGTTTATTGTTTGGGGGAAAGGCATCCCAGCACTGACGCATTGTACTGGCCAGCTGGAGCAAAGCGCACCCCTTCCTGGGGTGCCTCTTGTACCCTTTGGCAGACAAGACCCAGACCTTGAGAGGAAACCCCAACTGGGAGACCTTCCTCTCATTGGCTCACGCGGATGTCAGTCATCAAGCCGGATTTCATTCCAAATTGTCATTGGCTGCCTGCCTCTCCCTCTTTACTTTTCACACTCACAAATCGAATCTGCCATGCCTGTAATCTGCAAGCCCTCTTCATTTGTCGACGGCACCAAACCATCTGAGTTGCGTTTTCATCTGCGGCCTGATTCAATTGCTCGCCCCTGATTGTCGCTAACGATATGACAATTGGCCAGTCAGCGCGAAAAAGCCCGTTGGCGATCAGCGGTGATGAAAGCGAGGGCACTCCCCTCAGGGACGGATGCTGTAAACCTGAACGGATCGCTTCCCACCGACCTCAACGATTCAGACCGAATTAGAGGGCACGTGGTTAACCAGAGGATGGATTATCTGGTGGTGTGGATGTAACAGAAGTCGCTAATCAAAACATCAGGGCTGATGAATATGGCGCAGGAAGCAGGGTTTTAGAGTGGCAGGCTTTGTGATACTGCAGGTTTAAATATTGCCCATTCATCCACCATAGCTGCATACAGGGTAGCAATCAAGGGTGTAGATTTAGGTATGGACTGTAGCGATACCTCCCTGCCAATATTGTGGGAGTACCCTGTGTGTTTAGGGGGGGTTCTCTATCAGTGTGGAAACCAAACCTACGCCTTTGGTAGCAATATTTGATTATTTAGATCATTGTTTTTCTGTATGACTTCAGATATTTGTGTGTGTGTGTGTGTGTGTGCATGCGTGTGCGTGTGTGTATGTGGATGGGGGGCTCAGATAAGCCCCAGGCTGATCAGCAAATTACAATGGATAAGCAGTTACAGATAAGGGATGGGTGTCTTTGATGTCAAAGTCTTCAATTCCAAGCATCAAAGATAACAACGATTAGGGATTTACAATTAGATACCTATACTGATGTCTGACACGGGCCTGGGGTCAGATAACGGGAGGGCGGGGCCACAGCAGCACTGGCCCCAGCTAAAAGCTGATTGGCTCCCAGAGTGCACCTCCCTGTCACTCACCATTGCAAAACATATCATTGGCTAATGATAAGGCTGGCCCATCTGTATGAATTTTGGCTCCCCCACTATTTTAAAAATCCCGACAGATGTTGCCACGTACCTCGAGGTTTTGCATGTGAACTAGGACCAGAGTAATTAAAATCAGATCCTATCAATCCTGCACCGAAGACAAGCAGCGTGGCGCCTAAGAGAGTCGGGCCCCCATGAAGAGGCAAACATCAATCAGTTTTCTGTCGCCGTTCCAGCGTAAGGAAATGCCTGATTTCGCATGCTGCGGTACAAACTAAAAATCTTAATGAGCGATCCTTCCGCACTCAGCTTCGCAGCGCTAAACGCCGAGCTGACACTTTCGACGCGACCTAGTCGCTCGTGGACATATTCAACCAAACAGATGCGTAACAAAAACAAAACTTCAGCTGAAGTGTAGAGGGACGTGTAGCTATGAGAAAATCTTTATATTAATTATAAAAATTATAAATTATAAATTATAATTATATTATTATATTAAACCCGTCAGTGGGCGGTGTTATGTCTCGAGGGGTCATATTTACCCCCCTTATTCACAAAGTGCAAGCAGAGTTCATTCTGAAAAGGACCCAAAGGCTGCAAACAAGTTGTCGTCAGCTGTGGGGAAGCGTTTTTATTATATATTTTTTTTTGTCATTAGCAAAACAAAGCGCCTGGGCAATCTTACAGAAGGAAACAAAACCACAGGCTTGATAGGATGATGTCATTCAGCCAATAAAGAGCTCCCTGCACCTCCGTCGTCATCACACGACGGACCGCAAACAGCAATTTTAATAAATCTCGCAGCTGGATGCGTGGAAAGCCCTCGTTTCGGGCCGATCTCTGGCAGGGCCTGGTGAGAGAGACTCTTTCTCTGCTCTGAGACTGCATTCACTGGGCTATGTTGACTTCACTTGGCAATGAATCAGTGACAAACAATTGTTTATTCTTAGCTTGAGACCCCCGAGGCTCCGCATCTCAGTCTAACGAGATGAGGCCCTCTCTCTTCCTCCTGCTCCTTTGTCGTGGGGAAAGTGGGACACTGGATGGACGGGAAAGAGAGTTAAACCCCCCTCTTCCCCTCTCCTCCTTTGTCTCCCCTTGTGGCAGGTGCTGCTCATACGTGGGACGGCGGGGGAACGGCCCGCAAGCCATCTCCATCGGCAAGAACTGCGACAAGTTTGGCATCGTGGTCCACGAGCTGGGTCACGTGATCGGCTTCTGGCACGAACACACCCGGCCCGACCGGGACGATCATGTGACTATCATCCGAGACAACATCCAGCCAGGTGCGGGGGCCCTCCCTGTGCCTTTCCCAGGCCTCTGGCGGGGGCCACCTTCCTCTGACCGGCTCTTTGTTCTCCCCTCGTATCTGATGGCGTGCAACGCAACCCACACATCCTTTCTGGAACCGTCCTCACCAGACTGGATGGTGTTCAGCTGGATTTGTCCCCTCTCCTTATGGCCGTTCCACACTGTCGTGGCCGGAAAACAAGGCGCCACATTTTACATTAGTTATATCTCACTCGGCTTATTCCAGCTTATGTTCCCTATCCTACTATGATGTACTGTATTTTTATTCGTTATGTTCCTTTGACTGGTGGGACACTGGCCAGATATGAGTCCCTACAATTCACCGCCTCCCAAAGAAGTGTGACAAGCCTAAGTAAACCTATAAAACTTCCCTGTTCCGCAAACAGAAATGCTGATGATAGATACAGCTGCCATAAATACGCTCAAGCCTTGAACCAGCTTTAGAAAAATGCATTACAATTCCCAACTGATAATGTCTGAAAGTTAATAATCCAACTGGCACGGTCAGATGTTTTCAGTCTGAACTGAAGAAGAGATCATAGTCTCTCGGACATCCGTAAACACGTGGGCTTGCCGTGATTCCATTGGAAGATTAATGACGGCCCTCGTTTTGCGATTCGCTGCAGGTCAGGAGTATAACTTCCTGAAGATGGAACCGGGAGAAGTGAATTCCCTCGGGGAGCCGTATGACTTTGACAGCATTATGCACTACGCCAGGAACACCTTCTCAAGGTTGGAGTCTAAGGTTACTTATCTCTCAACGTTCTTTTATCGCGCCCTGCCGGTGCCAGGTCTCAGCAGGCCTCTGCAAGGGTGCTTTGCACGGACAGGTTCCGGAAGCTGTCTTTGCCATCTCATGCAGTTACAGATGATTCAAATTTCCTCTAATTAAACATCCGTCTGATCTTCCTCGAGGACCTGACTTGTTTTGAGTTGGCATATGAGTACCTCTGTTTATATAAGAATGACGGCATGAACTTCGCTTGCTTACAATTGACATTGGTTGCCAATCATGTCCTCAGAGGTATGTTCCTGGACACCATTCTCCCCTCCCGTGATGAAAATGGAATAAGGCCAGCGATTGGTCAACGGACTAGGCTCAGCAAAGGTGACATCGCCCAGGCCAAGAAGCTGTACAGATGTCCAGGTACTGCCAAACACCTTCCTGACCGTATGAGGGCTGCTGTTTTCAGAATTTGACTGAGATTTAGTATTGATATCGCTCTAAATATAGATTTACTGCTTTGGAAAAGGGAATTGGGAAATATGATTAGGAAATGAAGAACCACGAGAAAATTGTGAAAGTAAGGGGGGCCAATGACATTGTAGAGGCGAAATCATTTAGCTGGTTGGGTAATTTTGTGAAGCAAATTGAAATCTAGTCATCTTGATAACAGTGTCTTTTAATTTTGTGACTGTTCCACCAATACATAATGGATGGATTATATGCACCATATTAAGAGGATAAAAATAAGTTAGGAACAGTCATATGGACTGCATATGTAATCGGTATTTAGAATTTAGCCTCTCACGTTCAAGTCACAAGTTATATCTTCTTTAATTATGTTAAGTATGAGTTCTGAGAATCTTCGCACACTGCCTGGGACAGATGATGAGAGCATGAGGTCTTGCAGGGTGTTGGGGTTCCACCTCGCCAACGGTGGGTGTCTCCAACACACATGGATCGATTCCGAATCGCGTTCCGAGATTCAGAGGCTAATTTACGCTTGGGGTGTAAATCGGCTCCCTGGCACCACTGTATCCACATGGTTCCCACCCCCCCCCAAACTGCAGATCAGATAAGAAGAGATATACTTTGTCGTTGAGTTTCAACCTGTGGTGTATATGTACACACGCACTGTTTGTAAAATGTAAGATGCTATTGGTCGACCTCTGACCTGTATTGTAATTGGCTGAGGTGGGTTGGTATCTGGGATACGCGTGAACAGAGTGCGGGAGACAGAATTGGAGAGAATTTATGTTGGAGAGCGGTTGTTGCCTGAGTTAGCGCTTTGCAAAGTAATGAATGGACTGTTTGTTTCGAACCCATGGCTTGGGGTAATTACTTCTCATTTAAAGTAGATGCACGATGCGACACAACCAACCAGCAATGAGCATCTTTCATATTGGAGAAAATATTTGGGAAACATACGTATATGCAGTATTCGATATTGCTAACCTTTAATTGCTCATATCTCTTCTTTATCTAATGACCTTTGCGTGACCTCCTCCCTAATTCTTTGCCATCCACAGTCTTACAAGAACAGCAATGATGTCACGCCCCCCCCCCCCAGTGTTATATAGTGATACAGTTCAAATGGAATGCTGTCAACGGCCGAATTCTAGAACTAAAAAAAAAAAATGTTTTGATTATGGGGAATTAAGAGAGCAGTATGAGAAAGCAGCCAGTGTTAACAGGGGTAACGTTAACAGGGGTAACGGTCTTGCTTTTTATAGTCGAGTGTTGTCATTGAGACTGTCCTTAAAAAGGAGGCCAGGAATAGCTTTGTGGGATGCCCACATTTTGTGACAGACCTCCCCTGAAGCAGTTGAGCACCGAAAAAGAATAAAAAATGCGGCGACATGACAGAAGCCCTGCCCCCCCCCCCCTTGAACATTACTCAAGTTCACTCAGCGGACGGGACATCAGATTATTCATCTTTGGTCACGCCAATCGCCACGGCCTGTGGCCGCCGACCTCACCTCCGCTGACAGGAGGGGGGTGACGGACGGATGGACGGACGGACGGACGACGTATCGCTGCGCATAAATGGCGCTGTTATGTTTAGAAAGAGCCCATTTCGTACGAATAATTTTTTTTTCCAACGACTTGGAAAACAGAAACCTCGAAGATCTTGTACCATCCCCGAGGCTAGATGTATATTCAGTGTAGTGGAACGCCATTACTTCCCGCAATGCTGAGGTCTGATGGAGAGAGATTCTCTGAAGGGCTCATGTATCAGAGCTAACACCGGCATGTTTGGGCAGTGTGGCAAATAAACTTTTGTGATATAACCGCAATTCCTCTGACATTACTGTGGATGTAACAGTACATTCCAGCCTACTTGCTAACTGAAGATTTCGACTCCTTTGTTTGTCTGTCCTGACTTGGATCGTTTTTTTTCCATCCTTTTGGTGGGGGGACGTCGTGTGGCTCAGTGGGTGAGGACTCGGCGTCCGTGATCAGAAGGTTGCCAGTTTAAGTCCTCGGCTCGGCAGAGTGATGTCATCATTGGGCGCCCCAGCAATCGCTCCAGGGGCTGCCTGACCCTGCTTTCTCAAAAAAAAAAAAAGTATGTCACTTTGGATAAAAGCTTCTGTTAAATGTAATGTAATGTTTTGACTGGAAGGTGCTCTGCGGATGAGCCATCTGTCCTTGTTCACTCTTCTCCCTCACTGAATCTAAGCCCCCCCCCCCTCCCCCAGCAACGGAATGGTTCAGGCCTCCTCCGCATCCTTTTCACCCCCATTCTCAGCGATTCCCAGGTTCCCCCTCTTCCTGTCTGGCTCCATATGGCCCCACAGTATGCGTCCTGCATCTTGACTATGCCCCGCCCTTTAGTACACATTGGCCAGGTCTCCTGTCCTCCTGGATGTGGTCAGTAGGCTGAAAAGAGCTGGTGCCAAACCTGCGGTCAGATGAATGTGACGGGGATCTCCTAGTCGCACCTTTAAAAACGTCGGTCATACATTCACCAGTCTCTCTGGAAACGGTGGAGTTTCATCCTCGTTTTTAATCGTCTTTAAGAATTTGATTACAATGATAGTCGACGTGGTTGTTTTTATTCTTTGTTTCTGTTTTTTCAACCCTCTCCCTTAATGTATGGTGATTTAATGCGAATAATGTATTAATTAAGCAACCCAATAACTATCTAGCCGTGAGGCAATTCATTTTTTGAAATTGTCCAGGGATATTTTGCATTTTTCTTTTAAACTTTCTGAATGCAGTTCCAAAATTCACTGGGCATTAAAGCCCTTTAATGTACCAGGACTTATCATCTATTTATTTCTTGTGATTTATATTGTGATTTATATTGAATTAACAGTTTCCTGTTAATAAGTGGTATCCTGTGAGAAGAAAATTGAGAATTTAGTTTAAATAGTGAAATGTGCAAGATTTGGCAAATTGCCAATTACACCTGGCATTCCATCTAGATTTTTCCCCTGCTTTATGCCCTCTGCTTCCTGGAATGGGCTGTACCTCTTGTCCTGGAAAAGTGGCCAGGAGACGGATGGATGATGTTAAATGTACAATGTGTTATATATCAAAATAAGTCTCTTCCCTGCTGTAAATTTTGCATATCTGTGTACTTTCATGAATAGTGATTTCCTAGTGTAAGTATACTTTATAATAAGCTGGAACTTATTTATTTATTTACTTGTAAAGGGAATGTGAAGTGTTTCAGTCCTTGATTTAATTCAGTAACCTTGAATTTACATAATGCATGCAGATATGTATATTGTGAGGTATATACAGCCACAGTCGGCGAGCAGCTACCTTTTAAAATTCCCACTTGGCACACACCTGAGGTTGTGTGTGTGTGTGGGGGGGTGCTACCGGGGATGGGAAGTGTATTGTGAGCGACAATGGTTGCCGTAGGGATGAGTGACCAGCGATGGCTTCCGTTGCTGGGGGAAATACGGCTTCTTCGTGTGACTAATCGGCGCATCCTGTAGCTTTCCGAACCAGAACTGGAAATGATAATGCAATTATTGGCGTAGAAGCGCAGAAGATGCGTCAGGGCCTGGATAAGGAGCCTGAAAGTTAAAAAACCACCTTTCAGTACTTTTTCAATAATTTAATGAGGATATTTTCATATCAAGGATATTAATCATATTAATCTGTCTTGCTTACTGACAGTAAGCAAGTGTTTCAATCAATCAATCAAAACAATTTAGGGGCTGGGGGGGGTATGGGGGGATAGTACATTTTCAAAGGGGTTGGTTTTCGTCATTGTTTTCCCACAGGGAGGCGGACATCCACATGCATCCCTTGGTAATGTGAGCATTGGTTATACAGCACAATTAAAGCAGAAGAGGTTAGCCAGTGTGCTGCATGAAATCAAACAAACCAAAGGCAAATGAGAATTGGAACAAAAAACAGAATAAAAAGCTGTAACAAAGGCATAAGAGAGCGAGACACGAGAATTACAGTTGAAGACAAAAGACCCAGTGAAGGAGATGATGGAAAGTAAAGTTCACAAAAAGCCTGTGAGGAGAGATGAGATTTCAACTCCAGAACGTACAAACCAGGGTTTTGTTTCAACCAACCAGTTGAGCGTAAAGGTCACAGTCACAGGGTACTCAACTGGTTGGTTGAAATGAAATCTTGGTCTGGATTTGAACTTTCCGCCTGATGGTAATACAGTATAACGTGGTATTTTGTGTAGCCCATGGTATTTTGAAATTGCCAAAATGTAATGTGGCAAATTTTATCTCCAAAATTTTACCATTTTAGAATAGCGCTGCTTTAGAAAATACCGTTGAAATACCGTATAAAGGTGGGTAATGTCTAATTTATGCTGTCCGGAAGCTTAGGAGCAGCTAGCGTGAAAGTGTGAGTTTTGTGTTAAATGAAAGGCACTCTTTGACCTGCAGGGACTCGCAAAGCCTCACACAGCTGACCCTTATGATCGTAAGCTATTGCAGGTAATGAGCTGCGTCTCATAAGCCTGGAAAATAAACAACGAAACAATAAATAACTCCCCACTCAGATACTGTCTTATATACATGTTCCTTCTGCAGCGTGCGGCGAGACGCTACAAGATTCCACCGGAAACTTCTCGTCTCCCGGATACCCCAACGGATACCCATCCTACACGCACTGCGTCTGGAGAGTATCGGTGACGCCTGGAGAGAAGGTACGGCTTTATTGGATTTTGGCATTTATTATGAGCGGGACGTCACACGGTGTTTGAGCTAAGCTTGGCAGGACGCCCCAGAAGGAGCCTTGAGGATGTGAGCGATGTTATTAACGTGACCGGAGTCGGTGCTGTAGTAGGCTGCGTAAATCAATAAAGTGTGCAACTGCGAACTCTGTAAGTCCCCGTGGATCTGTTTTAGCTACGTCAGTCTCTTCAGATAAAACCCCCATTGAAAAAACCCCACTAAGCCATAGGGCAACGACATCAAGATGTGCGGCAATATCGTAACGCGTTTACGGTAGTATGATAGTAGCAGGTATACATGATATATTTAATGAAAGACAGATCCTTTTTGTCTTTATGAAAAAGAACGTAAAAAAAATCTGCCTAGCTGGGAGGAATCACTCCACAATTTATTTTACCCTGCTACGGTTATTTTAAAAACAAATAAAGAATGAAATGAAACAGTAATGAGGAAATTCCAGAACTTTCCACCTATATTACTAGTGAGCAGAATCTTCTTGCAAAAGCTGAAGTTTCCTCCCCCCCCCCCCATACCTACTTTCTTTCTCCACTGCGAGTCCCCCATCCGAATGTCTTACGAAACTCGGGTCGCCGTCGGCCCTTGGCGATTGCTCACGCCACCCCCCCTGCGCCCCAGCCGCCCCAAGCCAGGCCAAACCGGCTACACTGATGCGCCGCCCGCATCCCTCCCGCCGTGGCCTTGCGGAATGTGCTGACGTAGCCAATAAGCCCTCCGGATCCTGCTGACACGCATCCATCGATCCCCCCGCCATGGGGACACTGGGCCTCACTGGGACTTGCTCTTATTCAATAACTTGGGCCATCAGTCCCCCCTCCCCTGCCCCCCTCCCCAATGCTGCTATAGATGCGGCGTCGCATATTTGCATTTCTCTGAGCGCTGCATTTTTCGGACAGCCGGCGGAAAGGCCTCTGGCGTGCCCGGGAATTGCAGGTGCATTGTGGGTATTGGCAGCCTGTGTTCTGCATTCTCCAAAGCAGGCTTTTAGGCATATTATACATGCACAGACTGCAGGCTGTGTGATTAGGCCCCAGCCAAACCCGCAACTTTGTTATGTCCATCCATCCATCCATTCAACCAGTTATTTAGTACAGGGTTGCACAAAAGGGCACAAAGCAGAGGACACCCAGAATACAGGAAAGGTAGGGGGGCTGCTATAGGTTTGGGCCCCATGAAAGCATATTATTTTGGGACTCCAACCCAGTCCAATCCAATCATGTTCCAAATTTTTAAGGTCCCTGTCACTCACCCTTGGAATTTTCCTAAATTTTCCCTCCCTTCATGGCGCTCCTGAATACGGGAAGCCAATCCATCTTAGGGAAATATTCTTAATATATCCGGGCTTAATATTAACACATGTTCTTATATGTGCTATCTGCACTGAATTAGCATCAATTTGGGTAATATTCCTAAACTAAACTAACAACAGTTGAATCTTTGGCAGCTGCATATGGTGTGAGTCTGTGATCGTTTCTGTTAAATTAAAGCAAAGTTAAATGTCTTTGCAAGAGGACAGCATGTGTAAACAGAGAACGATTATGCCAGAGAGGTCCAGAGTGAAATCCAGCTATTTCACACAAAAAGCCTCAGGATAATTCCATCTCTTACATAAGCGTGTTGCTTAACAGATAAGCAATAAAATACAGCTCTAGTGCAACAATGATGCTGTAACAGTAATGAAGGGGATACTAACAAAGAATTTCTTGTGGCGTTTATACTGTAAAATATGTAACATATGTAACAATTCTAAGAATGCAGAAATGCTAAGTGTGATATTCTGTCGTGCTCCCTTTTTCATGTGGTATTGTATAGTAATATTGTTTCAGGTATTGTTGTATAATAACATTTCACCCCCCCACCCCTTCTCCCACCAGCCTAGAGCCCCCTGTAAACTGTCGGATCTTCTGAGTCTGCCATGGTGTCCATGCCCCCACCATACCCCCTGACTGCAATATTTTTGCATTTTCTAGATTGTTCTGAACTTCACCACAATGGACCTGTATAAAAGCAGCTTGTGCTGGTATGACTACATCGAAGTCCGAGATGGATACTGGAGGAAAGCTCCACTTCTCGGTAAGACTCCTCACGCCGATAGCGCCAGAGTTTCCGTAGCGATGCGTTCCCGATCTTTTTGTGGGAACCGGGGACCGAAGACGATGTTTTTTTTCACACGGCGTTAGTTTCGCTTGGTCTAGCGTAAACATTTCATGCTCACTCTCGCTGCAATAACAGTGGATCCGCGCCAAGCGGTAGCCGTTATTCGGGTGGGATTCAGCCCGTTTGCTTTGCAGGCAGGTTCTGTGGCGACAAGGTGCCTGAGGTTCTGGTGTCTACCGAGAGCCGGATCTGGATCGAGTTTCGCAGCAGCAGTAACTGGGTGGGGAGGGGCTTTGCCGCCATGTATGAAGGTACATCTCTCCTTACACCCTGTCACATCTTAAAGAAACAGTGCGAGACCTGATTTCAAACATGTAAACCGCATTAATATCCTCTCGCGTGTTTGCAGATATAAGCTATCCTCCATTTACGAATGCCGAGTGCCAGTGCCGAGCCACTGGTTTATTTTGACGAGGTTTTTCTGTCAGACGGTCCGGCTGAGTTAATTCGGGCCCCTAGACTGCTGCTATTTTCAATCTGTCTTCCCCCTTATCAGCCATCTGTGGAGGTGAGATCAACAAAGACGCTGGTCAAATCCAGTCGCCCAACTACCCCGACGACTACAGGCCGACGAAGGAGTGCATCTGGAAGATAACGGTTTCTGAGAACTACAACGTGGGCTTGATCTTTCAGGCTTTCGAGGTGCTTTCTTTGGACGGCTCGCTTTCAAAGGGGTGTGGGTGCTGGTGCCGGGAGTGACCATCAGACGATCACGACTGAGATGTTGGCTTTGGAAATTATGTCATGAAACTCTAACATTTTTACGTATTTATGCACAAAAGAATTGAAAGGATTCACTAACATTTATGACAGGGGGTATCAAGATGCTCCGGCATGTCTAGAAATACTTCAGGAAGGTCTCAGGTTAGATTTCTTAAATTGCTGAATTTCTGCTGCGTCTGGAAGTCTGAAAGGTCAAAGCAAGACCTTGGTTTTAAAAAAAAACAGAGACAGATGCACCCACACAATGGGTTTCCACAGGAGTTGCCATTGACGACCACCAATAAACATGATATATTTTCACCATTTTCCCTGAATGCAGAGTTCAAAGTATCTAGGACCTCTCCGAGTGGCAAAAGCAATAAATAAACTCAGTGGAAGCACTTTCTTTGAGTTATTGCCTGTTTAATTAACTTTAAAGAAGCCCTGCATTTCTCAGGGAAGCGTCAAATATATTACGGTGTAAATACGAGCCGTATACCTACCGTCTCGGAGGAAATTATGGGTCAAATATTGTCAAGTAATAACAATATAGTTGTCAAGTAATAACAATAATGTAAAACATAACGATTGGCCTGTTTAGCACGTGGGGATTGGCAGAAGTAGACTGAAGATTAATAGCACCTTGTCACGGCGTCTTGGCCTGAGGTGCTAATTCAAATGCTACGGTCGTCCCTGCGATTGATTTTTCAATTAAGAAAAACGCTGCACCCTTCACGCACGTGCTGAATGAGGCCCCCACCCCCCGTCACTCTCCAGACCTTGCAGAAGGAAAAGGCTCCCTCCCACCGGCATACTTAATGTTTAACAAGAAGGGGAGCCAGAGAATCCGGTGCCCAAACCTCAGCCAGCTTTCTCAGGCGCTTCAAGGGCAGCTCCATGCTGCCTGCTGCAACCATGTGACCTTGCCCCCCGCCCCCCCCCCCGAAAACCCCACGCAACCAAAAAACTCGATCCCTTCGATCCCAAACGACTTTTTCCGAAGGCCCCGGTACTGGAATGGCCTCAGAAATCCTGTGAAATCCTGTTTATCTTGGCCTAGATCCAGCCATTAGAAGTACAAGGGGATTGTTTGCATAAGGTATTGTTAATATAATGAAGAAAACACATGTGGCCGCTGTATTATCTAACCCCCCCCCAGGCCCCCACGTCCTCAGTCACGTCTTTTCAGAAGAGCGTCCTTAAACTGGTCCTTTCTTCTTCCTTCTTGGTTTATTGATGTAACCTTTTGGTGACCAGAGTGTTACCAAATAGATCAAAGCAGGCGATGAATAATTTGTTCTATCACATGAATAGTAATATTTTGTGCAGAATATTAGTTTCATTTCCTGTGGTGGAAACTCCTCCGTAAGTCAGGCAAGACACATTTGTAATGGCAGAAGTGGGCTATTTCTTAAAATTCATTTTTCAGCATTATTTTGCATTGCGTCATTTGTATGACGACACTTAATCCCTGTGCCGTTGTGACAGATCGAGAGGCACGACAGCTGCGCTTATGATTACCTAGAGGTCCGAGATGGGCGCTCAGAGAACAGCCCCCTGATTGGACGATTCTGCGGCTATGACAAACCAGAAGACATCCGCACTACCTCCAATCACTTATGGATGAAATTTGTTTCTGATGGCACAGTCAACAAGGCTGGATTTGCTGCAAATTTTTTAAAAGGTAATATGTTTCGCACACTCGTTTGACATATTTTTTCAACGCATTAAATAAGTACAAGATTATGCATTGTTGAAATGTTACTGGTTCCATTAGCAGCTAGAATCATATATTTCGTAATTTAATATTCGTATCCATCCATCTTCCATTTTGTCTAACTCCAGTACCATACTGGTTAGTACAATGCAATGGCTTATGTAAGGATTGGGGCCATAGAGAATCAAACAAATAGGGAGAGGGGATGCAAACATGACATGTGATTCGTTTTAAACCCCCCCTTATGGGGTATGGAATGCGTACATGTGATAAACATCGCATGACATTTTAATTATCATGGTAATAAGTAATTTAAATAAGAACAAAGACCAGAGGATTGCTCAGGCAAGACCCTTGTGTGTAGAGAGATGCCGCGTGGTCCTCGGTTGTGAAAAGTACTTCAGATCTTTAATTTATTCATGCCAATTGACCAAATGTGACCCGGTCGGCAATAAGGAACAAGTACAAGGCACTCGACACAAGATGGGTCGGCCTATTAGCCCTTGTCTTAGAGACCCCCACCTGCTCCCGGCAGGGGTCTTAGAGTCCCATGTCCCATGTCCTCGTGGGAAAGCGGAAGACACCCCGGGGGGCCGGGGGGGGGGGGGGGGGGGGGGGGGGGGGGGGGGGGGGGGGGGGGGGGGGGGGGGGG
>JABFEA020000054.1:470388-481933 GCA_019775915.2 Cyphomyrus plagiostoma
CCCCCCCGGCCCGGCCTAGGTAAAAGTCACCTCAGAATGCAGACCGTCTGGGCAGAGTTATTTACAGTTGTACATATTATCATATCTCAAGCCGTACATCACACAAACTGACACATACATAACACATCCTTAGCCAGCGCAAGCTACTTCGTTTGCCGTATATTCTTTTTTCATGGCACACTTTCCTGGTACAAATGACACGGCGAGTCGTTTTGTTTCATATCTCGAAACGCTTTTTACTGAAGCACTGTGGGCTAAGTACCATGCTGACGTTGTCACCTTCTGATCAAGTGTAAGTCGGTGACCGCGGCTGCACACCACTGCCTAAACTAAGCCATAACTGTTCCGGTTATTTTAGGAAAGCCTACAGTAACCATATCAGGGTCATCCAGGGCAAACCTCACTCATGTGAACAGTGGGGGTGAAGACACACCCTGATGTCTAATGCTCGTTTAGCTAATGGTATGTTTGGTGACAGCGTGAAAACAGTTTCAGGTGCGTCACGCTATTGTCTGTTTGCAGCAATTCATTTCTCCGTGATCCATAAGGCAGAGGCGGAAGCTTCAGCTGCATGCTGATTATCCTGCTTTCAGTATGCTGTACAAATGATTTGGCTTACTGCCACTCTCAGGGAAAACATCACGTACAGTATCTTCATTTCAGTTTGTATACAGAAAGTACCCCAGGAAATACATACCTCCGCACACAATACGCCGTCGAGCGCCTTGAGATCGTGCGAATTCTCGCTGAGCCCTTCAGAAGAGGCGCTTGCAGCTTGCATCCGCCGTTAAACCTAAACGCTGCCGCAGCAAATGCATCCGAGTCAATCAATCCACCTCCTCTCTTTTTTTTAGACATCTGGCTCATTAGAAGGTTTTATTGACTTGGGGATCAGAAACACTAAGTGGTTCTAAGTTATTGACTCAAGTAGGCCTCCCTCACTTTGTTGAATCCATTTTTGATTAAAAACAAAAAATATTTAAGACTTAAGACAAGAAAGTGGTTTTTGATGTCCTGCTGTGGAAAAAAAAATGTTTCTTGAGGTCGTCAGTACAAAAGTGAAAAAACAAACAAATGTGATTGACACAAAAATACAAACAAAAATATTTCGGTATTTCTGTTCTGAAATGGTTACTAAAATACTAAACACAAGGCTGGCATAAAAAAATGTTTTTCACCCGTTTTGAACATATACCTTCATGTTATATACATTAAGAAATGTCATTAGAACTAATCAAAAAACAACCCACGTCCCCTCTGTGAAATAGATATGGACACAAACTTTCCGCCATGTGGAATAAATTAGGGCTATAGAAGGGAACCAATTAAGGAACCAACCTTATAGACAACTTGCAGTAAATCATCCTCACTGAGGAACAAGCTGGACCTGCAGCAGAAGCGATGAATGGGAGGGTTTGCAGCAAGAAGTTTTACGTGTCTCTTTTAATGCCGTGTAATTTACACCCTGAACTCCAGCTTCTTTCCCTTCATCATTAACTAAAACGATCAAGGATAGGAATTTAGATTTAAGCCCCGGACCCTGCGGTCTCTTAACTTTCCTGCCTTAAAAGGGCGGCATGGCGGTTTACTAATGTGCTCAAGCCAGAAAGCTAAGGTCTTTAAGCACTGGCGAAAAAAAAAGGCTCCGACGGTGGAATCTACAGCCTTTATAACTTCAGCTTCCGGAAACTCAAGTTTACTTTCGGCAAAATATATTGTGAGGTTAATGAATGGATGTTCACATTATTTTTCAGAAGTTAACATTCTATAGCTGGCAGTATTACTTAGAATTACAGGATTTATATGGCGTTAGGTAAAAAATGTGTATTAAAAATAATAAAAAGTATGTCATTCTAGGCACAGATTCAACTTACAGAATTACAGCTAAAGTATAAAAGGAAGGTTGTCCATGTACTATAGTCTCTGTGTCCACAAAAATATCCACCCATTCATCTTCTATAGCCATTTCTCCAGTACGGGGTCACGGTGAGTCTGGAGCCTATCCCATGATGCACAGGGCACGAGACAGGGGGCAGCCATGATGGGGTGCTACTCCATCACATGTCACACCACTGGTGCTCACAGACTATAAGCATATTAGAGATTCCAGTTCACATAAAGTTCACGTTTTATGGGCTTAGGGAGGAAACTGGAGTATCTGTTGGAAACCTGGGCACACAGATCCTGGGGTACGGGGATACCAGGGAGCTAAAAAGCTAATATCTACATTATGCAAGATTTATTTGTTTCCATTATACAGTAGCAATGGAGATTCTATAGCTTCTATGCATTAGCAAATGGAATTTGCTGTCCATTCTTGTCAACGGCCACATAGTGTGTTTATTGCATTGCTGGGCTATTTTCAAGAAGGCCTCAATACATTCCCTTATGCTCCAGCAGTGAAGTACCCCTGCAACCTTTCAATCATGGGTCTAACTCTCCAGTGAGATGTTTCCGTTTTCATCCGCGTTCAACATAATTTACCTGTTTCAGGACAGACACCTCAATCCACGTCTTTAAATAGCCCAAGGGGCTAGCATACTTCGGTGCTATGTTTTGAGTGTTTTTTTTAGATTGCAATATTTAGTTAGCGTGAGCATTTTTTTTTTTCGAAGCTGCTTACAGCTACGAATGTAATCCATTTACACAGCTGGAATTTTTTGTCCAAAATGTTGCCCACCCAGTGTCCTCAGTTTTCTGAAATGGACAACGGATACGCAGTTAGGAAGGCCTGATGGATGGAGACATTTGAGCATGTGGCTAAGCTAATACAACAGATCATTGGACATATTCCAACGGTAACTATCATGAATGAGTTATCAAGACCAAGTGCAACAGCAGCTAACAGAAGTATATAGCAAAGTAAAGCAAAGTATAGAGCGAAGTAATTTTACTAGTACTGTCACAAGAAGAAAGGAACTCATGGTCTAGCTGAATACAGTCTCAAATCATGTTACTCTTTCATTTGCACACTTGGGCAGCACCCGATCTTTCATAACATACATATTAAACTGCCTTCTTTTGTAATAGTTCTGTCACCATTGTGCTACACTGGAAGAATATTAAACTAACATATTACCAGACCAACTAAACTAAGTATTTAAATCTTTAACCGATATTTTGAATCTATAAAAATATTCCTAAGCTGTTACAATGTTTACAATCCTGAAATACAGACAGGCCTGAAGATTTATACATGCATTAAAATGGTCACTCATTATTAATTATAAAGCTGGTATCTTTCCAAATGAAATACAAAGCAGATGAAGGTTATATTGAAATGTAATGACTTTCACATTAGCTGAAATTCATGCTGGACTTCCAATAAAATCCGAGGCTTTGCTGTCAGTGTGGCCCCATTTATCTGTATGGGAGAATTTTAAAGTAATTTAAAGCAGAACCCTGCAACGGTGATGTTAAAATGAAGACACATGCATAGAATAAAGACCAGAATAAAATGCTTCTGATTGACATTTCAGGTCAAAGTGGCTAGCTAGAAATCGTACTGCTATAAATATCCTTTAATTCAATGTCGTAATCATATGAAACTTGGCTTTTAATGTCTGCAAGTGGATAAAAAACCTTTGGTCTTTTAAAAGAAATTAAATTAAGAAAATGCTATTTTTGTGAAATATACCAGTCCAAAAATCACTATCGAGTGAGAGGCAATTTTGTTCCTCTCAGGTTCTCGCATAATAGTTAGCGTCGAAACAAGGCTAAGCACTATGGGAATCTTCAGCGGCACATTTACATTGATTTATCGAGATCGTTAAAGAGAAAAAAATGAAATATGCTGATGCAAGGCTTTGTGTGTCCAAGCTAAACGGGCACAGCTCCAGCTGAGAGCACGGGACGTGATGGAAGGACCCACCCTTCGCGGTCTAGCCCGATCTGGAGCAAAACACCACGGGATTTAGAATTGAAATTCCAGTCGCTGCAATTGATGGAGTTGAATTGCTGCGCCTCCCAATGGATACGATCTGGCTCCGTTTCACACATAAATTAGGTACTTGACGAACAAACTATCACCAATGCTGCTATAGATGTAGATTTATGGAGCAAATTAACTAATATTTAGTTAGCATTTAGCTGCTTTTGACCCGGCTGGTTGCGAGCGTGGAGAGGGTTCCATCAATAAATACTAGCAAGAATTGCACATAGAAACTCAGTACAGCTAGATGATGAAAAATCCACAGCTTTGTTTCTGTTCGGTCCATAACATTACAGTGTTAATTGTTGCAAATTCAGTTTGTAAATTACAGTAATTAGTTTACTGTACCATTCGCAGTTTTGTTCCATCGGCAACACACGAACAATAATGCAATATAAATGTAATTAAAAATACTGGCCACACTTTCCATGAATGCCATGCCTTCACAATTTATGAATGCATTCATAAAGCATTATAAACATGGAAATAAATATTTATAAAAAGTTATGTTTATTATGCATTATGAATGCTTTATGGAGATCTCATCTATAACGTCCTATAGATACCTTCATAATGCTGTACAAAGTATCCTTAGTTCTTATACCTACCATTATAATGCATTATGAAGTACTATAATCAATATTATAATGCCTTATGACTGTCTATAGAGGATGCTGTAATACTTTATTAATTCCTATACCGACCATTATAATGCATTATGAAGGCACCTATAGTGCATTATGGATGAGAGCTTTATTGGAGCTTATGAAGCATTACAATCAACGCTCTAATGCCTTATGACTATCAATAGAAGATGCTGTAATGCTTATAAAAATTTATACTGACCATTGGAATGTATGATGATGGTATTTATAATGCATTGCAGGTGGCCGCTCTAAGTAAAGTGTTACCAGATAACTTATCCTCTGTTTCTCCATTTCTTTTTCGCATGTACGGCATGTACAGCAACTGCTTTTTTAATTGACGGAAGGAACAAAAGGACAAACTAAACCGAACCACGCTACGTAGTCGTACCTGGCAATGATGGAGATATGTTGTGTAGGGTGACCGGCTGACTGCCCATCCGGCATGGCCACTGCCAGCGATTCAGCACCACGGACAGCCGCCTCTGTGCACCTGCCGCAGCTTCAGATGCCGCATTTCTACCCATCGCACTGTCTGTCCACACAGCCATCAAGCACATAACACAACGCACTGCGTGTGCGAGTTCTAAAGAAACCCACATCAATGTACATCAAAAAATTACTTTTTGACCCCTCTCGACCTCGGTTGTCATGTCACAGTATACATCTCTTAGAGATTCTAGGATTTTTTTGAAGGTGGGCAGCATAAGAGGGGCCATAATTCAAAGAGAATAGCCGACCTTAATATTAGCCAAAGATATTATTTGAATTGTTGAGTGACAGGGGAGGGGGCACTCTGGGAGGCCAATCAGCTTGGGTCAGTCCCCTTCTGACCAGACCCCTGTACATACCCCTGCTCTGTCTTTTGCCATTTCTCAGGTCAGGCACACCCAAAGATCCTCCATTTGCTGTGTTAAACTGTCACCTTAGAACCAAAAGCACCATTTTCCCCCCTCGCGTCTGCCGCCACTAAAAGCTTGAAGTCATGCCGCTCTGCTAATGGTCAGGGCATATGTTCACTCCGCAGCATAATTCTGCACTTTTGCACCCTGTTGTTCCATTCGATTATCCTTCTAAACACATCCTGAGGTAAATGTCCAGAAATAGATCACAAATGGCCACCGCTTGTTCCGCCAACTGGTACTACATGTACCATGTAATCAAAGTCAAAACTGGACTCTTGGGACCGTGCCTTGCGAAATAAAACACGATGGATGTATCACTTCAGTAATGTGTGTCGCCCTCTGTGTATTCGTGTAAAGATCTCGTGCAAGAAGAACTAATGATTCTTAATGTTCTGTAAATAGCCACAAACGAGCACGCTGAGACGTGGTTTGCTAATGACTCTGATCTTGACACCAAGGATATATTTTGAGAAGTCAGTGGCTTCCACTCTCTCCACCCCCCTCACTGCCACTTACAATCATAAATAAGTTGTCTGTCCGTTGCTAATGGCTTCACTGCTCAAAGCACAGTTACAGCAGAGACTCTTTATATCAGTTGAATGGGCCACATTAACTAGCATGAGGCATATAAGCCGAATTCCACTTAAAGTGATAAACTGTTAATATGACTCATATTGACTCATCCTGTTAGCCCGAGGAACAACGTGGATAAACAACATAGAACGTGATAATATACGAGAGGGCATAGTCAATTATAAAAGCAACATTGGGTTTAGCAGCGACTAAGGAAATACCTTGCAATGTTAATAGCTATGATAAACGGGAGTAACACAACAGTGCTGAAAATGACTAATCAGGCTGTTTTCAGAGATAGATTCACTGATTTTGCATATGCCTGTGTGTTCCTTTTATTATACAAAATCTATCATAGAGTTTTAAAATATTAATCTAAACCAGGAAAAAATAAACTCTCAAAGTGCTACACTTGCACTTATCTTCGATGAAAAAAGTTGGCTTGTATTAGCTAAAGGATGGCAGTTTACATATTATTTGCAACCAGTAGGGCTGACATCTACAGTCCCAGAATGCTGTGCTGCTGGAACCCCCCCCCCCCCCCGAAACCTACATAAACCAAAGATCTTATATAAATATTCCGCGATATAAACTAGCAGCATTACTCTGACAATAGAAGTGCAATTATAATATCAGTTTTTAAATAACCTTTCCTTCATTTAATGCCATTGTTTCCATATTTCATACCACTGTGATCAGCCGGTACAGCAAAAGCTACGTTGCTATAATTAGAGAAACCATCACATGTAAGTACAGACATATTCATAGCCTGGTGTCTGGTGATGTGTCTGTAGATGCTCAGTTGTCTTCTGAATGGTTTAACTCTGGGTTAATTCGAAGTTACTATGGATTCTTGTGGTGTGATTTAGACCAGATCATTTTGGGTTGTTCCAGTTGACACGCATGGCTTTCGGATTAATGGAAGCCCGCGTGGCTTTCTGTAGCCCAAACTAGAATGATGTGTGCCAGACTCGCACCTTGACATCCTCGCCAGATCATAGTTCTCTCCCTTCTTCGCTCCCAAACAGCTGCTCTCTCTCTCTCTCAATTGAAAGGTTGAGGTTTTCAAATGAATCAAAGCAAAATCCACATCCTTCTAGTAGACATTGTTCTTCTTCCACTTCATCTTAGAATGTAGGTTCAATAGAAGTCATGTGCATGGTGAAAGCAAAGGATGGTAGGACCAAAGTGATTGTGTCTTCAAGAGAGCTATAAGTTGATTAGGATCATTAGTTATTATCTCATTGTTTGGCCTGAGCCTTCATTATTAAAGTAGTGTACTATTTACAGAGTCATTTTCACATTTACATAAATAAATGAGATCTCAACCAGCATTGATGCTGCCGCATGACCTGTGCTTCCTGTGATATGGTTAAGAATTAGAGGTGACGGTGAAACACTGTTACAGCATTTGGATGAACATAGATGAGTATAGAGGAGCAGCCTTTGTAGTGTTAGTTAAGAGTATCAGCTAAACAGGTAAATGTAGTGTAGGAAGATAATTTACTGTAGGGGTGGAGAACCTGATCCATGGAGAGCCGGTGTGGGTGCGGGTTTTTGGGATGACCTCACCATCAGCCAATGACAGTGGGTCCCCAGGACTGGAGGTGAGAATCGCTGCTTTGTTATTGGCTGATTGAGAGGTCATCCCAAAAACCCACACCGACACCGGTCCTCCGTGGATCAGGTTCTTCACCCTTGATTTACGGTAACATCTCAGGTTGAGCATCTTCCTTAGAAGTTATAAAAGAGGGCCCATCCGAGTCCTAAATCATATAATGAGCAAATGTCTTGACTCTCTGCAGACGGTTAGTTGGGAAGCTCAAAAGCACAACAATACTCCTTCTATTTGAGACAAGGTTTGTATTGAGCTGTTTGATATTCATGTTTCTTCACGGACAGGTTCATTGTAAAAACTGATATAGGTTTGGGAGCCCTAGATGAGTAAGTCAGGAGAGCATAGAGTCAAAAGTCAGAACTGTTGAGTATGATGGCATAGCTGCATAGAAGACAGATGGTGCACAGTTATAATATTGCACAGTTATAATATTGCACATCTTATCCTTATTGCACAGTTAGGACATTGCTAGCAAACCAGGGCGGGATTTTTTGCTAAAACAGATCACTTGTCAGATTTAAGGTAATCTGGGCTAAATAGTCTTTATCTTCGTTCACTTACATGTAGTTTAGACTACCTTAAATCAGACAATTTCTCCAGCTATGCATGAAGTCCTGTATGTAGAACACCCCCTTTGAAACCAATCTTCTGAAATATCTCAAAAGTGCAGATCTTGATAGTGTAGATAGTTTTATGATGGGTGGCCCATTGAATGGAACTTGTTACAGAAATAAAGACAAGAAAGAATGGATTTCTCAGCCATAACCTTTACCAGCTCTGTCAAAGTGAGAGAATCCTGACACACAGCCGAATTTCCTTATCGTTCACTTCAAGTATATTTGACCTTATTTATGGCTCCAAGTGGGGGATTTCATTACCTCGGAGTGTACGGAGATTAAAGCTTCGGGGTTCAAAATGGACCCTTCGTAACAGCCCTCAGAAGAACTGCATCTTGGAAGGCCAACCACAGCCCAGGAGTTATGAAGAACAAACCTCGGCTCAGGAAGAAACCAAACATGCGCAAACAAAGACAGCCAAAAGCTGTCTAGAAACTGGGGCCAATGAAGTGAGGCTCCCCGTGTCATCCTGGGATTTCCCCCGAGTTCTCCTGTCCCCACCCCCCAGAGGATAAACAGATAAAATGGAGTTGTCAAATTGTCTATAGGCATGAATAGTGTGCATAAACACATAGCTTCCAAGACACCATTGACCCTGAATAGGACAATTGGGTACAGAAAATGGATGGATTGATGGGAGAATATAGACTCGAAATACTGCCTGTAAATATGGGTATTGGTGTCTAAACTGCAGCCTCGTTTTCTGTGGACTGAGACAAAACAAAACATTAGCAGCAACAAGGGTGGGGGGGGGGACTGATTTGCATAGAAGGCACTGGTCAGGTGACTCTCCCTCTCCCGACTGTCTCACTCCCTCTTCATACAGACAAGTTGGCTAAGAATGAGCCAGTGCAGAAATAGGAGACGTTCCCTTACTGAAAACATATTCCACAGAAAAAACATCCTTAACCTGCAACAACTCACAATATCTGCTCTACAAGTGTCCTGCTTTGAATTATACGTTGTTAGTCATCATAATGGATAACATCTAACTAAATATTGTTTATCTACTATGTAGTTAATTACTTAATCAGGTAATTTAATGTTCAGAAATTTGATTTTTGTGTCAATTTCCCCCTGAATTATGCAAATCAGTCTGTATACAATATCACCAGCGAGACATATTTTACTTTCATTATTTAATGCAATTATTACACCGAATGCTAATTATTTTGTTATTCTTAACTGATTATGAAAAGCTTTGGACAGAGAAATGTAATTAAAAATGTCCAATACTGCATGAGAGATTAAAAAAAATAGACCACAAAACAGCACATTAAAACATATCTTAACAAATATGTGCTAAATCACAGTCATGTCCTTTTCAGTGCTTTTAATCTAATGAATTCTTTCATTACTACACGCCTCACTCAGACAGTTATGTGATTATTTCCTGCATCACAGAAAAAAGAGAACATCCTCCATTCATCAAACTTAGAAAGTAACGATACGTTGACGGGCAAAATCCTCTTAGATTATACCTTTCAAATATCTACTTTAATCCACTGAATCGGAGCAAATCTGGGCTAAACTACTTTAAACCTTAGGAACATATGGACGTCTAAACCACAAAGAAGGATTTTGTCATCCCAGTGAGTCTAAAATTAAACATCAGGCATTTTATTCCCATCGTCTTCATTCTTGTCACTTATATCAGGGTCGCTCTATCAAAATTACTGCACCACAAGCCATCAGAAAGCCTGCAAGTTAATGCGTGTTTGTTTGACGCGGTCTATAGTGAAGTTTAACACTAATGCCCGATGTTAATTTCAGCGTGCTCTTCATTAGTTTCTGGGTCTAGATGTGCCTCAGGGTATATAGTATTCTTGTTATTGCATATGAGCTGCATGCTTTGAGGACGTGCAGTAATAAAAAAAAAATATGACAGTCTCGCTATTTTGCATTTTGCAAAAAAAAGAGAAAAAACAGTTGCAGTATGGAAATTTGTTTTTGGTTCATTAATATGATTAATATCAGCTCAGTGTGGCTGTGACACCATTATAAAATATGAAAAAGAAATGCAATGCACGTATTCCTTAAATATTATTAAAAATACAAAGCTATTATTAGTACGAATAAGGCCTTATTGATATGGTTTAAGAGTGTGTATATATATAATTTTAATTGAAATGGTTTTAATCATCAATAATGTTACAGGGATAGATTAATAAGGAATTACATAGCATGATTTTTGTTGCTTATCATTTGATCACTAGTGGGGTGAAGCAAAATGCCTGTTGAAAATTGCTGAACACCTGCAGATTTATTTGCATAGCAGGAAACTGATCTTAAATGCGAGTAAATTAGATTCCATTAAAACTTGCCACTTGTTCATTATAAATGGGTTAGGATCTAGGAAGATACTCTTATTAATATTCAATCACCAGTGCAGTGTTGGGGCTGGAGCCTTTCCCAGGAATCACAGGGTACAAAGCAAGGGACACCGTTAATGGAGCACAATCACAGGACATTCACACACTTTTACGTATCACAGGCAATTTCAAAGACACTAATTTACATAATTGCATGTTTTTGCACTGCAAGAGGAAAGCTACACAAATACAGGGGGAATAGGAGACTCCACCATGTAGGGACAGGTTTGGGAATCAAACCCACAACCCTAATGGTATTAGTACACTGACTATCACTGTGCCATGGTGCTAGATCTCATAATAAAAGCATGCTCCTGTACGTCATAATGTAGCCTTTAAATCTAGTCAAAATAAACAACCTTACTGATGCAACAGAAGAACCAAATTTTTGTCATAAAGTTACAAATCAACAGCCTTATTAATACAATTTTCAACCATTCTGCTGAAATGGGGAACCAAAAGATACGCAACCTAAAAGTAAGTCCACTGAAAGTAAGCATCGTGATCCGAAGGCATTTTCACATAAATGTTTAAGCCTGTACCTCTCCGGAATTGTTTGACCTGGACCCCATGGGGAAACGAAGTAGCACTGACAAAAAAAGGCTACAGTTTGACATATGCCAAAGATGCAGAAATGATTAAAAGCTGAATTCATTCTGTTTGAAGAACAATGAGGCAAAGGGAAAAAAAATCAACCCGAGCTGTTTCTGTCACTCAGTATTTTTATTTTTTTTTTGTTAGTGGGAAGTTATTGGGCAGCCTTTCACACAGACCGCAGGGTTCAGAGGACCGGCGGGCGGCGGCGGGCGGGGGCGGGGGGGCGGGGGGGGCGCGGGAGGGGGCCGGGCGGGGCGGCGGGGGGGGGGGGGGGGGGAGAGGGGGGGG
>JABFEA020000054.1:485626-500494 GCA_019775915.2 Cyphomyrus plagiostoma
CCCCCCCCCCCCCCCCCCCCCCCCCCCGCCCCCCCCCCCCCCCGCCCCCCCCCCCCCCCCCCCCCAACATACTGTGTCCTTCATCCTTTCATTTCCTCTACGCTTCTCTGACATGTTTGCCTCACGATCTCCTGGTCTTTAAACTTTTCTCACATTTAACAGCGGTTTGCTAAATATATAAAAATCAGACCTGCCAAGTGATAAACTGTGCTAATTAAATGTAATGATTAATTGATTCAAAATTAACTGACGAAGTTAACACATTAATGTTGACAGGCAAAACACCACATAAGCTTTGTGCTTATATTTTATATAAGATGCCTTTAATAATGACACGTTACTGATCACATTAGAAAGGTTTTGTCTTTGTAAAATATAGCCATCTGCTTTACTGAAATGAGTAAGGATTCAGTAAATTTAATATAAATATGACCTTTTGGTCTTAAATTCAAACTTCCTGTTTAACCTGATGCTTACCTACAAAAACATACACTGAAAGTAAAACAGAGTTAATCAGATCTATAGCCAGAAATGAATTTCGTGGGGGGGGTTCACACTCAGTATTTTATTATGTGGCTACTTGCCTTTCATTCACACACAAAGGACCTTTACCGATAGCACTGTTTTGATAAAGATTAGCTCCTTAAACAATAATATCTTTAGGTTTACAGTATTTTGCCTATCATGACATAACAGCACTTTTCACTCAAAGGTCGATGATTGAATGGCTGTGTAACGGTGCTGCCTTTCAGCATTCGGATTCAAAGCACATTGTATTGTGAATGAAATCAAGCCCAGCTTTGCTCCAGAGTCAGTTAATGCACAGGAAGAGCTTTTTCAAATGAAAACACAGTGTATTTACAAAACCATTTCCTCAGACTGGGTTACTGCCAGGCTAGTTACTGGAATTTTTTTGAGGACATATTAGCTTTTTTTCCATGGGATTCTGAGGCGATTGTGAATATGTGGGCACAAATGAATGAATGTATGAATGTTACATTTATATAGTGCTTTTGAAGAGACCCAGAACCACTGGGGAGCCACTTCAACCACCCGCAGTGTGGCCCTCACCCGTGTGCGACATTAGCCATTCTGCACCAGTACGCTCACAAGGTAGCGAAGGTGGTGAAGGGGCAGGAGACAATTCACCACTTAATTATAGGGGATGGACTAGGAGGCCAGATCTGATAGGGCCACAGTGGGCAATTTTAGCCTGGACATTGGGCTACCACCCCTACTCTTTGAAAAATACCCAGGGATCTTTCAGGACCTCAGAGGGTCAAGACCTCAGTGTAAGGCTCCATCTGCACCAAAGGTACCACAATACTAAGGTACTGCAAAACTAGTTAATTATAAATGATTAAATGGAAAGTTAATTTAAACATAGATGTACCATGGTTTAATATGCAATCAAGTATTCAAATTGTTATGTATAGTTGGTAGCCCATTCATTGTAACACATGCACGGCCTTGACATATCACTTTATAATTGGCTTAGGAAACAAACAAAATACATTTTCTTAAGATAGATGACATGACCAGCCATGCATTCTTATAAATGACTAAAGCAACATGCATAAGGAAAAGTAAGAATTGTACTGGGTGGTAAGTGCACTTTCAAACCTTAAGTGTCACAGATATCACAGAGGTTGGCCTCAATTACCTGGCCGGGCGACTTCAAACGGACGGAAAGATAAAGTGGCTAAAAGGCCAATGCATCCAGTGTGAGAAGAGCAACTCTTTCTGGAAAGTGCCTGGTCACAAGTGCCACCGAGTTAACGGATCAGAGAAATTGTCAGGCAAGGATGGGATTCTGACGGGAAATATTTAAATTTGTGCTCTGATGTATAACTGTAGATATCATTTACAGTCACTATTCAGTATGACTGGACTTATGTATTAGGTGATGGCCGTGATTCACTCTATTATAAATACTATTATACTCAGAATATTATTGTATTTCCTTATAAATTCCACTAATTACTTCATTAAACTAGATTGCACCAACTTTATACTTTGTTCAGTGTTCAGCTGAAAATTCGTAGATGAATCACACTTCATCAGACCAAGAAATTAAACTGCTTGCTTATATTTCTGGAAGATATTTTCATGAAAAATTGACTTGGATTAATGAAATAGACTGAGCAACGCTTGTTAACCAGATTTACATTGCAATTAAATAAACGTCTGTGATAGTCTAATTATATACTGCAGATGTTACATTTAATACAGTGTTTCCCATGAAGCACTGTAAATTTCCATTTAATTCAGCATGTTTAACAGTGTGTGTCTAACAAACGTTTCATAAACACAAAAGAGGAAGTTTACACATGAAAAACAATAAAATGAAAGTTATGATTCTTCTGGTAGGAAAAATAATGACGTAAGACCGAATATATTTATGTATTCATATATATGCATATATAATAATATGCAATATATTGTATATAATAATATGCAATATATACAATCACATATACGTCATACTGTATAACACACACACACACACACACACACACACACACACACACACATATATATACACATATATACATATACATATATATATACATACACACACACACACACACACACATATACATACATATATACACACACACACACATATGACATTGTGCATTTTATACATACACACACACGCACACACACGTGTGTATATAATCCTGCTGGTAAGCAAATTCTTGGAGTTAGCTAGAGTAACACAATGCATACACATGGCCAGGCCTCTAGGTCTTTATGCCTGTGCAAACCATGAAAGTTGCTCCGATAAAAATCAGACAAAGCTACCAGGCAACAAACAAATAACAGTATTCCAATGTTTGTTAGTTGCTTTGTTTGGATTTGACTGTTAAATTTTAACAAACTACAAAGCATATTTAAATATTTAGGACACATCACAGCATTTCACCAATATAATTTTTATTTAGGCAAATCATACATACACCGTAAAAATGCATTTTCTCTCTAAAACAACATTTATATTTGAATCGACAAAAGATGTTCTTTTTTTCCATCGTTTAATTATGAATGAAGGAATGGAGAAGATGAAAGCCCATGTTACAGAACATGTTATATACTCACTCAATACTATGTAATGTTTGGTTATATTAAAAAAAGAAAAAAAAACGAAAGACAATAAGAAAGAAAATGAAGTATTACACAGACGCACGGGTATCATTATGCTACCTAATCAATGTATACATACTTTATAAACAATGTATAAACAAAAGGAAACATGTCTTTATCCAGCAGCAGTAAATATCTGAATCCCTTTTACAAAGGACTGTGTGCTCCTCTAGTCTACTGTTTTTCTATGTTTTTTGCCTCGTAATGCATGCTTAACCTTCTATATCTCTATCTACTGCAATAATAAAAAGGCACATTCTAGCCTCTGAAGAATGAAAAGAGGTAAACTCATATTGTTAGTCTACAAACATGTACAAATGCGTTTATATGTACGTTTGCTATATTTCAAAAGATACCCAAATAAAGTCATTACATACATTTATAAGTAATGCGGCAATATACATTTTCCATTTTCTGATCTGCATCAAGAAACATACTGTGGAATAAAAGCATTTGTGAAAACAACCTTTAGGAATTTAAGCAAATGGTTAAACAATGGCTTTATAGAACTAAACACGCTTGTCTCACTGGTTTATGCTGAAGTGCTATACAGTATATTACCTTTTCAACTGGTATTTTTCACCATTTATTTCACATAGTGTTCCTCTAAATCCATTAAATATGTGTCGACAGTTGTGCCAATTCCTGCACACACCCCCCCCTACGAAAACATGGCCCTACGAAAACATGCCATTTCATTTCTTTTCAACATTTTTTCTATTGCCCAAGTCATGAGATCACGCCAGAGAGGACAGTGTGACAGGTTTTACGACACACAACTTTTGCATTTCCACATAGCTACTCTCAGTATTCATGGTACTGAAGGCTAATTTCGCCACCAAACCAATCTCACCAGTTAAATCACGTATCCTGTGTGCCTTTCGTTTCACAAATACACACTGACCAGCAACAGGTTCGTCTGCATTTACTATTGTGACTACTACTGTACATTGGACATAATCATCCTTACTGATTCTACTGTACAAAGGAGTCCACAGCATTTGACACCATGTAATAAGACAACTTGAACAGCATTATTCTTTTCTTGTTTGTTTCCATTTTTTATGATGAAAACATTGCATAAACGACAATATCACACGGCCTTCAGTCCTACACCAGCAATCTTCTTGCAGTCTCTAATTTAATTGATCAGACTCTCATCATTGCAATGTACTTACCACATCAGTTTGAATTATGACACTTGTTACATGATGCTTGACCACATTAAAAAGAAAGCTAACGTTCAATGGGATGAGGATGATATTTCAGTTTACATATACACATATAAAAGGGGGTTTTCATTGTTAACTTTGTTGGCCTGGATAAAACCAGCCTTGAGCCCCGCAGAATCAAAGCGAGATAAAAAGGACAGCAGAATAAGGGTCTAAATTAATTAGCTTTTCACTATTGATTGCAGGGCATGCAGTAACATGATGGACATGCTCTCCCCTCATTTCTCTCGTTTATATAGACACTCAGCACTTTCTACAGGAAAACACCACTCTCGGTGTCCTTATGATGAAGCCACGTGTATACATACTTTGGACTGAAATTGTAAAAATATTCATTTCTGTGGCAAGTTAAAAGGACATTTGCAGTACGATAGAAAGTGGAGCAGACGTTAGCTTTCGGTGAAAGTCTTAAAACAATACGATAGAAAAATAGATAATTCTCGATTATTCTGTACTCTCTCACAGCTCGATTCCTTTGAATATTTCATCACTATACGAATTTCGAAAATACTCGTCATTCATTGGCAACCTTCTTTCTTTTTGTCACAAGTAAATGTTCCATCTCACTAAAATATTGTTAGAAATGAAATACTGACTTTTGTGTGTGTGTGTGTATGTGTGTGTGCACGCATGTGCTTGTGTGCGCATGTGTCATATTTTTGTGTATTTACATTGCAGTCATGCACACGGTCTTGTTGGACGTTACACAAACAAGCAAAAAAGTGCATTTTTCTCATTTGTCCACCTGTGTTTGAGTTTTACAGCCACAGCTATTTATTAAAAAAAACTAAACAAAACAATGGAACAGCAAAATGTGCTGCCAATAATGGTGTCATAAGTAGCTCCTCTGCTTCACAGCTGGCTATGGTCAAAGCAATGAAATTCATTTAAGTAAAATAGAACTGCACTGGTATCCAGCCGTCCTGTATTTAACCACTGGCTTATTGAACTTGCTACAAAGGACCAAGAAGACACAGGATCCTTGTTGTCAAAGACAAAAAAGAACAGCCAAAAGAAAATCTCTGCCTTTTGTCATTTGTATCAATTCACATCATACACATTCTGTTAGTTTGGTAAGTAATTCGTCGGGGACATTACCTAGAAGCGTGCAATTTGACCAGAAACACACCTGTGGATTTCAGGGACTATGACACATATCCTTCATCGTCGACTTCGTCGTCACCCTCATCCTCGTCGTCGTCCACCATTTCATCTTCATCGTTCAGGACCGGGCCCTTGTCGTCCTCGTCGTCAGAGAATTCACGCAGGTCTCCACTGCCGAGGTCCCCGGACGACTCCGACTCTACACCTACAATGGAAAAGATGAAAAAGACAATTAAAATATTAATAGCTGTATGCATGAATTTAAAGTTGTGCATTTATGCATCTAGCGGAGCGAAACAGCTAGATCACCATGGGCATTAACGACTTCTAACAGGACGTTAACATGCCTGTTACATAATGACAGGCCGTCTAATGCACATACCGCAGTCTGCAGGCCCGGCTGTCCTTGACCTAGCTAATTCATTTCCATATCTATCCACACACCAGCATTGACCGCTGCTCCCATGGCACTGGTGTGGCTTAAAATACCCATCTTCATCGCAAGAAGGGATATACAACCCTGAAATCACACAAACCATCAAAAAAAAAAAAACAAAAAAAAAAAACACAGACAATAACAATGCATGCCTGCGATAACTACAGCCACATCAAGTCAGCAATTAAGAAAATGCTAATGAACGTACGTGCGGAGAGGGCTGATGACTCAGGCGCTGCCACACTAGGGGGAGTGATACACACTCGGTTGTGGGATACAGCCTGTGGACACCGTGCTTTTGCCTCTCGTGTCGGCAGCTACGTCTTTCGGGGAAAGTGTATTTCACTGTTTTGCCAGAGTGCTCTGCTTTATGGGTCGTAGGCTTCCCCAGGGAAGTACATGGGTATCTGCCTTGCCTTCAGATTGCATATTTTTTCCTCTTCCCCCCCCCCAGTTGCCATGGCGCCTCAGTACCGCGTCGCGGCCCGTCGCTCGCAGGGAGTCACTAAGGCAGCCTGTGGTGCCACCTGGAGCTGCAGGCAGGGGGCGCTGCCCGTTCCTGCAGGGGGCAGGGGGGGCTGTGATCTTCCCCTTCCTGACTTCCTGTATAGCAGCACCGGGGTAACCAGTTGGAGGTTCCCCTCCGTGGCCCCCTACTCTCCCAGACTCTGGGGAAGCCCTGTCCGGTCAAAATGCCACCCCGCTCCGCCCCACTGGTGTGCTTGACATACTCCTGATTGAGGTACTAAGACTGCAGCGTTAAACACCCCCCCGCCAGACTGCCTTTCCCCATGCTCCTTCCGTATAATAATGGATGGAATAATGTACGCTCGGTGACAGACGGCAATAAAAATAGGAAACAGGGCCGTGATCCCGGACTCTAATTGCTTATAAAAGCCTAAGAGTCCCAGCTACTCATGACCAAAAGCCTAAGAAATCATCCCAAAGTGACCCAGACGTTTGTTAGGTCACATCCCACTGTTTTGGTCTTACCACATTCAACCCCCACTTTTAGCCACATTACATACAATGTAACTATAATGCTATTTTATGCATATTTTATTTATATCATTTTAAATTCAGTGAGTGGGTTTATAATCAGCTTTGGCTGGAGTAGGTCTTATGTCCCCACTGTATAACACGGTGGAATTAAGAGTTAAATGTTAAATATAATCTTACTCCTCAATAAACAGATTTATCAAAGTGACCCAGATGTTTGTTAGTTCACATCCCGGTATTATCACTGCATGCTATACAAACTACATCACTGTAGCGTATTTGCGTCACACCAGTGGGGGTATGAAAATATTACAATATAATTCAATAATAATGGCAAGACCGACATATGTACATACATATACATTATCCCCAAAAGTAGTACTGTTTAAAATCCACATAATAAAATTACCATTGGCAGCTAAAGTATTTTCTCTTCTGGTTTTATGTGAGATTCCACAGCTCTCCATCTTAAATGAAGCCTAATTCTGTTCTGTGGAGCCTACTTTAAATTCCTCTTGGATGCTCTCCCCTGAACTGTGTGGGTAGCGTTTTTACTGAGCCCTAATCTACGAACTGTCAGATTGCGTTAAAGGCAATTCATGGATCGGGCCGACTTTAATTGGGCACGTGGTACGACGCGAGGCGAGCTCCACAGTTCTGGCAACAGAAGGGAACATGCCGACAGACCTCGTACCTTCAGCAGCTGTTAAACACTGCAACACTTCCACTATGTCCTAATTCTATCGCAGTTATTGCCAGTGCAGCCTAACGAATGCTTTCTAATCTTCCCCGGAGCAACAGAAGTCTGCCTCGATCCTTGTCATAAGTTTAAAAATATCCTTCGTGTCTGGATTGGAATCATTTTTGGTACGATTTAATCATAATTCGACACACAGAACTGCTCCCAACTCTTAATAATCTGCCATATTTTCACATTGGCTTTATCCACAGACATTATTTAAGATTTCTGATTTACTTTGTGACACACATAACTAATTCCACAGACACTGACAGGACCATCTACAACATCTACTCAATGGCTGAATTACAAATCGCTACAGGGAGAGTATTAGAATAATTATTTTGAGCAGTATTTTACATTTTAATCATGGAAACACATTTGTGGAAGACTGGAAGACCTACCCAGCAGCTTCTTGCCGGCTTGCTGTGTGGTGATGCTGGACAGCTCTGACTGGCATGGTGGTTCTGGAAGGTAACGGAACCTTCTATGAGGGAACGTAGTGCAGTTAAAATCATAGGCTTCGGCGGTATCTAATTTTTCATACCATACAGCCGTACATACCATGTTATACGATATTTTGGCAGCATTTTTGAAAACATCGCTATTCTAGTATTTTAGAGACTCATTGAATAAATTAATCGGTCCCTGGGGTGCAAGGCTTCTAAATACCGTGGCATACCCCAAAATACCAAGGTATACCATATTATCGTAATATCGCCCAAGCCTAGAAATACATTACCTTGACGACAGTGCCAACATCTAAACGGGCACTTGTAATGCTTAAGTCAGCGACTCCAAAAAAATGTCAAACACTTCAAAATCCAGAGTAGGTAGGATTACTGTGTATCTATCAGTCACCAGTTGGTTTATCCACTGAAACGAGAGCTAAACTAGACAGCGGCTGACAGCATGATAATTCCACCCACTGTGGGTTTTAAATCTTCACTCCTCCTACGGCTACTTTAAGCAACTTCCCCTAATGGATATATATTTTATTTCTATGCACACCTTTCGTAATTGATAGCGTGTTTCCAGAAAAACAAACCCTGGGCACCAAAACGGAATTTAACCCCATCAACCGATAGCTTAATGACTATAACTATTCAGCAGTGCGGTTCACGACAGACCGCAACCCCTCCCAATGAGTAATTAATCAAAATGAAATGACTGCAGTCCATCACTTGAGGCAGCTATACAATCTGCCATCTGTGTAAGAACAAAAGCAGGCCTCGGGAATCCCGAGTTATCAAATCTGTTCCCAAACTCGTCAGACTGAGCAAACATATACCATATGATGTATTAAAGCATTCCTAACATAACCAGCGGGCACAGAAACGGAAACATGGCTAAACGAACTCTTCGGAACGATGCCCTAACAAGCGGTCTCCATCATGGCATAGCTGGCACCTGAGGCATGCACACAGCCACTGCGATGTTTCTCCAAAGGACAGCAAGTTATAAATTTAGCCGCATGTCGTCCACACTGCTGCTAGCTGGCGCACTTCAAATCGAGCCTCTGCGAGTTCTGTGTCCGTCAGATGAGCGCGGAGGTGACAGCGGCCGTGTGGCACTCCGACATCAGGCCCGCGCCAAATGCTGTCTAAGAAATGCAGTGTCTCCATCCCGTTAATGGCACCTTGGAAATACCTGGAGGTATGGCGCGTGAGTGCATGGTGTGGGACGTGGCCAGAGTGAATGGGACGTGTGAGACGGGGATGGGGCAGGAAATAGTCCGTTTATGAAGTTGGAGGTTGGCCTTTTAGAGGTTGAAACTATTGCGTCGAAACAACAAACAGGATAGCAGATAAAGGTATAAACAGAAAGAAAGACTGTTACGGATTGAAACACCTTTATTGAACCACCGGGGGGATCAAAGTCACAATAAAGGGGCCACGTAGCCCAAACCCCCCAAACATCTCAACGTTATGATATAAGACTACATAACACCAATAAATCACAAGGGTAAGAAAGAAAGAAAAATGGTCAGATAGGTAGACGGACAGACAGAAAGACAGATACTTACACTAATGGATGGATGGATGGGTGGATATTAAATCTGGTCATGTGGTTTGGGGGCATACTACAACCCTATACTGGATAATTATTTGAAATATGAATGGATGGGAAAGAGAATGATATGCAGTAACAGAAGTCAAGATGGGTACCGGGGAACAGGTAAGGTTTACTGGGCCACATTAAGGACACTTCAATTCAGACCCGCAGAAGTGAAAGAGGGTGGAGCGAATCAGAATGAAGAACCCAAGTCACCTGACTCTCCTCCCCCTGAAATGACAATGCCCCCACTTACCTTCATGCCTCTGAAAGCAGGAGCACCACTCGTTGTTGGAGATCAGCCCGTCGCCATAAGTGTCGCAGGAAATGAAGAAAGACTTGATGCAGTGCTCATTTTTGTCCAGGTAAAGGCTACTGAGCTCAGACTGATCCAGTAGGAGGTCATAATTTGTGTCTAATCTGCTGAACATCCAGCCCAAGGAGTCCTTGCAAATTGGTAAAATGCTCGTGTCGAACCCTGAAAGACATTTTGCCAGATATCAAAAATTTATATGAGGAAGTGTGCCGAATCTTAATACCCCCGCATCTGGAAACTCACATTAACCGGAAATATGCTCCTATTGCATGCTGTGTGATTTATCGCAGAATTCGTACAAGTCCATTGCATTCATGGGGTGCATTTGTTTATTCATCACAGTGTGCTAGCTAATTTCAAATAAAGCAGTTGTATAAGTTTAAGAAGTAAAAAAATGTTAGTACTTACAAGTGAAAGATATATTACTTATTTTATTACCGGAATAATAACATAATTTTATTACCAGAACAGTGTAATATAACAAATACGAGGGTGAATTATGTCTCTAAAATACTAAAAAATGTTTGAGATATTTTCTGGATCTGCAATCATCAAGTTGTACTTATTTTTCCGTGTCAAAAAAAGCCAGTTTTTTTTTAGTATTACCTAATGCAAATCATCACATAAACACAGCATGTGCGTAGGTATGAATAAGTCCGGTATAATATTAAAGTAATGAAATGGAAGGGCTAAATCTGTCGACGGGACGACTCAAACTCTGAAGAATGTGAAACAATAGGCTTTCATTTCCATTTCAAATCTGGTTTCTCAGCCCTGTAAGGATGGGGGTTGCTCAGGTCTCCCTTTTTGAAAAGCTCACGGAGTTTGAAAAGCTGGCTTCGTTTTGTATTAATAATCACTCCCCGGCTCTTGAAACCATTAATGTTTATAGCCCGAATGACAAAGACAAAAATGCAGATACTAAACTGAATGAGCAAAGGAGAATAAAGAGGAAATAATGACAAGGTGGATTTCAGAGGTGGATTAATTGTACTGCATACCAGTCACATTCTTTTCACAATATTTAAAACTAAAGCACAGATTTACATCGAGCAGCTAATTTTCATTTGTTGGGCAATGCGTGAGAAGACAGAGCTGTGATGCAGGGAGACAGGGAGGGGATGCAGCAAACAGGATGGGGAAGTGGTAAGACAGGGCAGTGATTCAGTAAGACAGGGCAGTGATTCAGTAAGACAGGGCAGTGATTCAGTAAGACAGGGCTACAATGCAATCAGACACGGCGGCATTCAGAAACTCACGGCTCCTCTCCAGCCTTTGGACCTGCACTTTCCTATTTTGGTTGCCGTTCTCGTGTAGCACCTTAAACCAGTCCCTGAGCCGGCTCACTGCCTCCTTCAACTCCAGCTCACTGCAAACTGAACAAAAAAACAAAGGCAGCACTGGAAATATAAGCTGCAATATTGCACGTGTTATTACATAACACCTGTATTCAATGTAGACGTTTTCTTAAAAACAATCTATTTTTTAAAAATACGTGAACAGATCTCCACGTGTGATGGAAAACAAAACGACCAAGCAGAATACTCCAGTAAACATTGTGACAGCACTTTCATATACTAACATGATGCAAGACCCCGTGCAAACGTGTACCGTCAACTTCATTAGTGCAAGTGATAAGGCTAATTTCCTACTTAAGTTGCTTTTCACTCAAAGAGACAAATGCTATAAATAATCTGGTAACCCATCGACAAAATGTAGGTCCTTTCTTGTCCTGTCACTGAAATTAATGTTCCATTTTGCTTGTGATTAATGTGCCATAATGTTCAACATTACTCAGTAGAAAAAGAAGTGTGTGTGATTCAGTAAATTATGGACATAAACACTTCGGATGGATATGTCACATTCTGCATTTTACACAAGGGGCACTTGGAAAAAATGACAAGCACTAGAAAGGGCAATGTATTTAACAGTGAAGATCTCCTTTGTGATCCACATGACATATCATGACTCTTTCGGAAAACAAAAGCAAATGATCTAGACAGAGACAGTTTTAATGTCATCACTGTCAGCTGGAGAAGATCTGCTCTCTAATTCATGCTTCTGTAACCCTTTAGTCTTCATTTACACTGACTGACACGCGTATAACAGCGAATCGGTAGCAGTGGGATTTTCTGTGCAAGCATCTTGAAATTAAATAAAAAGAAAACATTTCATGCCTTGTTTTGTGGTGCAAAAATATAAAAAAAGATAGGCTGAACAGAAAAAAAAACTTCAATTTCTACAACCTATGCTTACAGATTTTTCGTAAACATAAGCACGGATCTTTTGCTTCCAATGCCCTTTTGCTATAATGCAGCATATGCAGCAATTTGTTTTCGGAACCGAGACTGTTTATGTATTACAAATGTAGCGAAATGTAGCAATATAAAGTAAAACAAATACTGAAGCTAATGGTGAAGAAAACTATTCTGTGGATATTTCAATGCAATTGTGCTCACTTGACAGAATATATAATTCAACCATTTATGACAGAGCTGTCTAGCTGTCCATTACGCATTTTATTTACGAACTGCAATGGGTGACAGAACGACACATTAATTTCTGAACACAAGTGCAGTTTAATCAAAGAAACATACCAGCCAGCATTCAGTAAGTTTGACTGGGAACAGTTTAAAATTGCAATGTGTAATACAGCAGAGCATTGAAAATATAAATTGAACCTGAGGCAAAATGAATACATAAAAAGAAAACCAGAGGCAAATTCTACAATATTCAGAGTGAACTGAAAATACTCCTGCCAAAATGCAGTATTGGAAATTCACACAAAAATTAAGTTGAATCACAGTATTGTCCATGTGGCTAATGACGGTAGCACACAACTCATTCCATCTGCATTGTTTGATATCCTGGACCAGTGAACTCAAGGACTTTATCATAAAGCACCACTAAGTCTTATTGAGTTTGACAAACACGCCGGATGACAAAAACTCCATAAATCATCAATCATTAGTGTGCATTCAGGAGGTTCTCGCTATTTTCCAGTACTGGATGAATTCTGTAAAAAAAAAAAAAAATTCTGTGATGGCAAGCACACTCAGAGAAAACAATGAAACGCAGTCTATTTTTGACAAACATGACAGAATATTCACCGAAAGGTGGTGACACCCGCGATGACTCACTGAAAGGGGGCACCTGCCAGATATGACAGATTCCTTGACTGACCCTGAGGACGATGTCAAAACAGCACAATGTGACATGATGCTTCTCATATGCGTCACAAATGTGACAATTTCGCACACCTGCGAGATATTTTTAAAACTGCTGTGACCCATGGTTCTTCAACAATCCAGTGTTACTACACATTACCGTCTAATCTGTCTAAGCCTAGAGAAACAAATATCTGGATGCTTGTTTCATAATAACAAATCTGCTTTTAGTAAATTCAGGTCAAATGTTCCAAACCAAATTTAAAATCAGTTGTCCTTCTGTTCAACACTTTTTGAGAAAATAAAAAATAAAAAATGAATTTTCAAGTCATAAAATATTAAATTGATCCGATTAGGCCATATAACGTTAATGCAATGTTTGCATTTCTTATGTACAGTTGTAGATCCTGGAGTTCTGTGCAACTCCTCTCTTAGCATGGTATGGAAAAATACCACCGTTTATGCGTGCCCGTGTCACAAACTGCTAATCGCAATCAAAGATTCTACAAGATAACGATAATGTGTGCTAGTACAAACACAGTATAGCTAGATGGCCTCAACTTAAAACGATGTTGTGAAACTGAATCCAAACGATGCATTTCAGCTGCTGCTGGTTATTTGCATGTAGATAAGAATTGATCTACTTTCCTTATGTCTGTACAGCTGCTGACTTCATGAACCTCAGAAAAGCAACTAACAAAGACCACCATGTTCTCCCATTCCCCTGAAAGTACAGCTAGAAGACAGTGTTCCTGTTTGTGCTGGTCAGCTTCCAGGTGTTCTTCCAGAAGACCTTGTCCAGCTCATACTCCACTGATGGACTTCTCACAACAGAGATTGCCTGCAGACATGTAGACATAGTGATTCCACTCAAAATCCTTCAGCACTGGCTGGGCTCTTCACTCAATCCTGGACAGCAGGTCCAGCAGACCCAGTGGAGAGAGCTCAGTCATAACCGAGAGCTCATCTGTAAGTCATCACCCAAAGTTCACGGCCACAGGTGTGAAGCTGCTTCCACGTCTCCCCACCATTATACTCCAATCCAGCAGACACATTATCGATTGGCTTCTCCTCCTTCACCTGAGGAGAGCAATCCAATCTTTTTTCTAGAGAACCATGACCTCAGGATGTGTGAATTCTCAATCTTGTCCCTTCGGACTCAACAAGAAAACAGGCCAATACGTTTCTCACTTCTCACTTGAAAAAGAAACCGATGAAAGAGAGGAGTCAGTGCTGCCAAATGATTTCATCCAGTTTTCAAGAGCCCACAATGTTATGACTCTTCACTACAGCATTATTCATATTGATAACAGTGTCTCTGTTGCATTACAATGCATCATTGTCTACGCCGTTCTGTACACATTTCACAAATAGTTGTTAGGCACTGTATTACTTCAGGTAATGACACATGAAAAGATTTCTCATTTAATACAGATCCATCCACACTTTCATCTTACGACCACTTATCCAGTACAGGATCACAATAAGCCTGGACCCATGGATGGGATGCTTGTCCACTATTAGGGCGCGCGCGCACGCGCACACACACACACACACGCGCACGCACACGCACACGCACACACACACGCACACGCACACGCACACGCACACGCACACGCACACGCACACGCACACGCACACACACACACACACACACACACACACACACACAC
>JABFEA020000054.1:500594-511022 GCA_019775915.2 Cyphomyrus plagiostoma
TTTACTATATATATAAAAAATATACATATTTGTTTCTCTCCTGTGTGTGTTTATACTGTCGCTCACACACACACACACACACACACACACACACACACACACACACACACACACACACACACACACACACACAGCAGGGGTGAGAATCAGACCCACAACCACATGTGAGGCTACCGTGCCACCTAATTAACATATGATTTTTGAATATTTTGAATTTTCAACCCAGTCATAGGGACTCTCCCTTCCACCTACGTCCGTGAGATCTCACTGGGTCAAGTGTCATTCTAACAAAGCAATATCCTGGGCTCATCCCCAGTTAAAACAATGCCGCTTGACAAAAGTGAGGGTGCCAAACAGAGAGGATGCAAAGGACTGGAGAAACCTAACAGCACGGAGCAGAAAAGGACAATCCCAACGGCACGGCACTCAAACACCATTATCAAAGCGGGATGTGCCGTTAGACCATGTAATACGATGTGTCCCCAGGTCAAAGCCCAGGCATCATATGGACCGAAAAACAATAATTAAGAAGAAAAACTCATTACAGCAAAGAGATCTGCCAGGGAACATGTAAGGAGGAGAAGCGATTGCTTGGATCATTTATTCTTGTAGCTACACAAAGTCACCATGAATGGCAGGATGGTCAGCAGTCCAGCTCCACCTACCTTTTTTCTCTGCTCTGGTCTTCGACTTATTGGTCTGGCATGGACACTGCCCTGTACACTTGACGGAGATCTGCTTGCCTGAGATGCAGGCCTGGTACTCCAGTTTGCACTGAAAGACATGGCAGAGAGACCCAAAGAAGCCTGTCATCCCAAAAACCCTGAAGACTCACACATACTGATCTGTGGTTGATGCTAACATGCTAAAACGAGACATGTGCTCTCTCATAGGACTTGATTGTCCAGGAACCACAAAGTCAATTACCTTTCATAAGGAAATCATATCTCTATTTTCACACTGTGCTGTGTATGTTTATGGAATTTAAAAGAAACTGCCTTTTTCAATGATGACATCATCATCATTATTATTATTATTATCATTATTATTATCATTAATACACTGCGTTCTGTTTCATTGGCCTCTCTCCAAAAGAAAAGATATGTATCACAACACATCCACATAAAGTGCTTTGGGGTAACTCTTTTGTGAAAGACGCTGTATCAAAATAAGTTAAAATGAAATTAAACTGAAAAGACGACCCTAATGAATCAAAGCTAAGCTGCCATGATGATGATATCTGACTTTTTCCAATTTTTGTTAATGCTTCATGTCTAGTAATGCAACACTTAGCAAAGCCTAACTTAACCGACTATACAATAATACAACAAAAAATACACCTCAGATTTTAAATAACAGGATTAAGGAGCTGGTGGAGTAAGGCCATATGTACAATTTGCATATTATGAAAAAGTAAAACATTGTGGTGCAGTTGGGGAAGCGTGTGTATCTGCATTATGTACATCGTGTGATCTGAATACAGAATAGGCAGTCGGCCTACCTTTGTAGAATAGGTGTGCCCATCGGCTCCACAAACTGGGAATGGATGTACAACTGGACACTGCTTGCATTTGGAAAACGGAGGGTTTTGGGAAAGTCCCACATCCTTGAAACTGTCAACAAAAAAAAACAATGAAAGAAATATTTAAATTATTATTAATGTGGTCAACATTGTCAGAACTGTTGCCTCACAATTCTGGGACCAGGGTTCGAGTCTCCGCAATGGCTCCATGTGTGTGGAGTCTGCATTTTCTCCCCATGTCATGGTGGGGTTTCGTCCTGGTACTGAGGCGTCTCTCCACAGTCCAAAAACATGCTGAGGTTAAGTGGAGTTGCCAAAGTGTGTGTGTGTGTGTGTGTGTGTGTGTGTGTGTCCTGCAATGGCATGGCGACCCATCTCATGAATGTTCCCTGCCTTGTGCCCTTAGCCTCCAGTAGAGGCTCCAGACCCCCCCAACCCTTAACAGGACAAGCAGTTACAGAAAATGGGTAGATTAATAATGCCATGGGTTTGCAAGACTAATTGATGCCAACATTTAAGTAAGATCATATATCATGATCATTTAATGAAAACACCTCCTACTGCACAACAAAAGGCTAATCTGAAAGCACAGTTATGTAAAATAAATAAATAAATAAATTGCTCATTGGAAATAATGCTGAAGAACATCAGCCCAATTTTCACCTGTCATTAGTATTCCGTGGCAGTCTTTGATCACAAGACTAAATGATATCCTTTCGAAGATATAAAAGGATTTCGAAGCACTTGACCCCCCACTCAAACATTCTACAGATGACGCAGGTCATAGATAATTGAACAAGAGTAAGAGAATAAGCTTCGGAGCCTGAATACTGACATTTTCCTAATAAACAAAAAAATACACGTTAACTATAAAGTAGTCCAAAAACCCAGACAATAGTTTTGACTGACAAAAAAAAAAAAAGATTGAAAAGTGGCACAGGTCACAGATGTATCACTGTCACTGATTAGTATAATCTAATAGCTATCCACTGCACATCTGAATGCGGCAAATTCCATGAAAATATTCAGCGCACAGAGTTGTTGATCATTTGAGACTATTTGAAATGGAGGCTTTTAAAGAAAAGAAAAGAAAAAAAAAGCTCCCAGTGTTTCTTTCCCTTGTAGCTGCTGCCAGAGCAATCAGAGACTGAGAACTAGATCATATGTACAGCAGGGAGACAAGAAAAATGGTCTAAATTGACTCTTGGGACCACCTAAATGTGTCTTGGGCTAAGAATGCAACACAGATTTGGAAGGTTCTACTTAATTCTACTTATGAAAGTTAAGGATGGAAGGGTCTGCAATGCAGGTAATAACAGCAATAATAATGGGAGACAATGATGGGGAGGAAAATGGCGTACGAGGTGGGGAGCAGGCGGTAATCGAATGAAGGCCAGGGTAATATCAAGGAATTACATGCAGCACCCAGCCTCTCCTTCAGTATCCATCAAGCGATCAAGAATCAACCAGCACAGCTAAATTAAAGTAAAGATGGTGTCACATACAGTTTTCACTTTGGGAAATTAACATGACTACCTGACACTGCGTGGGCTCACTAGAGCTCAAAGACATGGGGAAAAAGTGTGTAGAGCCTATAGATAGGGAGTCCAGTGGCTCTTTATAAAACAGCTGCTTTAGTGTGCTGATATTTGACGTATTATTCTGGCGCCTGGGTGGTGGCTTAAAGCTCGCAGAATGCATATTAGTTTGATTGTCTGAGTCGGGGAGATTACCTGGGGTAATCTCTCTTACAGAAGGCAGCTGCTTCCTGTCTGAGGACTACTGCTTTCCCTCCCCAAATGATGTGTGTGGAATCTGCCGATTCCAGAAGTTGCTGTCAGTCTTATTCTGTCAGTGAAGTCGTTCACGGATTTACGGAAGGTTAAAACACTGTTTTAAAAAAAGGCTGTTTTGGTCGGAAAATAATAAGTAAACAAAACTACATAATAATAATAAAAACCTACAGATGTGCTTGGACTGATTCGCTTGTGCAAGTCAAAGAGCAAAATGTCATTCAATTACGCAATTACAAGCGTGCTTTCAGGGGTACGGTATTTTTAAGTTTAGCTGTGTAGCCGTGCGAGGCCTGAACGCTGGCTGCAGTAGGTAGTTGTCAGTCTAGTCTTGGTTTTTCACTGCGGAAGGGGCTTCAACTCCTAGGGGACGACGTCTTTGTGGCTCAACCAGGAACAGAGGGTCCCTTTCTGTTTCGAGCCCAAAGCGATGTGGCTGCCATTAGCTGCCTTCCAATGGTTGTTGAACTAGACTGAATAGGCCTTTCCTACTGTTTTGTTGGTCTAATTGTCCTTTCTGTGTTGAGGGAAAAAAACATCAGCCCCGACTCACTTTTTTTGTGCTTTTGCACTTGCCCAAGGCCTTCTTACACAAGCCGTCTCACACAGGCTCTCTTCCTGGAAGTCACTGCACCCGGGAAATGAGCATTGGCCTCTAATTCGGACATTTCACACTAATATGCAGTGATTTCTTGTTTCCCGAGGTATGCAGCTGAAAACAATATCAATGATCCAAAAAAAATGTTTCGGGAAATGTAGTTATTAGGATGTTATTTGGCAATCACTCAACTGCCCTCTTGTGCTGCATTTTACACTGGACTATTGCAAGTCTGCTGTTCAGGTAATGCTGATCAACAAGCCTGGCGACAAGGTGTAAATCATCTCCTCAAAGCTTATGGGTTCAAAATGCATCTAGTGTCAAGGTCATTTTACCAAGGACACTTGTACCGAGAACCAAGTCAGCAGATACATGTTAAAAAAAAAAATAAAACTTTCAACTTTCAGTATACATGTTGTGAAATAAACTGAAGCAGTTAGTGAATCTGAATCACAAAAAGCTTGATACAGAGTGTATAATTAATAGCAATTTAACACGGAGTAGAAAAACAAATCTGATTAGATAGCATGCTAAAATAAAGGGAATACAATGCGTTTACTTAAAACAATATGTTCATTAAGTCCACAAAGAGCCTATATTCCCAACCATCTAATTTTAGTTTGTTTAGTTTCATATCTCAAACTCAAAGCTACATTTAAATTTAAACTCCAACAGCATCATCTAACAAAGGAAATTCTGTTTAAAAAATGTCAGAATAAATTAGGCCATCCCTTTTTCTATTCATTGTTCTTGCCAGTTCAGTTCCCGCAACAGCTTCGGGGAGTTAAAAAGACGGTAATTTCCACAACTGTCTATCCAAAACAACATTAGGCCGATCCAAATATATTACATCTCCGTCCACTGCCAGATTCCCATATTGAAAAAGCCAGTGTTGCAGTCATCCTGCAGACCCTCAGACACACAACTTGATTCATTCATACATCTGGCAAGAAGACACATTCAATTCGCCAATGCCCGACACAATTGTAATTAGGCTAAGCACTCGTAAGCGGAGGCTAATGCATCCTTTCACAATCACTGCCCTCTTCTAAATATAGATACTGAAAAAAAAGATTATAATTAAAGAAATCTGCTCTTATAACCTGAACCTTTAGCAGTAACTATGCAAAACAGGTATTATGTGCATTTGTGGAGAAGTCACGGCAAACCAAGAAATCCGAACACAGCTATGGGCAGCAGTTGACACCCAGAAGCATTGCTTTTGTATTTTAGACCCACCACATGACCAGCGCGCTGTCTTTTGAGCGCTACAGAATGCATCCCAGTGGGATACCATAGCAACAGTCAGAAGCTGGGATTGATCTGGTCTGCCTGCCTTGCAGCGTACTGCACAGCGAACGTTTGTGAAGTAACTCAAAACCGGTTGGCGAGCGGGCGCTCCGCGTGTGCGCCAGAGCGAGAGACGGAAGTGTGCGTTAAGCAAATAAAGCGGATAAACGGATCAATACGACATCGGCGCACTAATGAAATGCAGCATGCGCCGTGTGAGACGTGTCGCATAGCCAGACGTGGAAGATCCTAATCAGCATCACTACATTTAGCTGCTAGCCAGTCAGTAAAAAAAACTGCATAATAAAAATAGGTAAAGTTAATGAAAAATGAATAAATCAAACAAGGAAACAGCTGTTCAAAGAAACAAATTCTAAAACAGCTCCCTGCTTTGATATTTCAAAGTCATGTGACCTCAGTGGCTGACAGTGGTCATTCGGTCATTACCTCATCTGTCTTTGACTTATGCAGCTTGCAGTTTGGTAGTCTTGAGCCACGCACACCTTGTGCCGACCGCACTTCACCTTCTGGCAGGGATCTTTGGCGGGATCCAGAGCTGCAATACAAAGAGGTGGGAGCTGAGCTGAATGTAGCTCAGCTATAGAGTGATTCTTCCAGTGTGTGCTGATGCCTGTTTTCTGGGGAAGCCGCTAACTCAAGCTAAAAACTTAATCTCTGACTGCTGAAATTAACCTTAACGCTAATGTTCCTCTACAGCTACCGCTAGCTCAGCTAGCTCTTTATGCTTCTTATAAGCAATGACACCATGCATTTTTCCTATGGAAATCAGCATCAGTCTGAACGATTAAAAAAACAGTGCTAAGCTAATCGATTTATAAAGTGGTGAGTGAATGACAATGCCCTTTTTTCGGGAACTCGTCTGGCAAAACTGATTTGAATTCCAATGTCATTAAATGACATGGAAGACTACTCTGAAGCCTAATGACACTTTCGGTTCCTGGAAGCAAAGTCCTCCCTAATGGAATTACGTCCCACAAAACACTAAGCAGATCGCTGATGTTAAATAGGTTGTCAAAGCCCATGTTCAAGGCTGATGCCTATCACCACAGTTAGTGACCTTTGTCCTTAAGGGCTTTCTGCAAAGCCCGGACTGGATTTAAAAGATTCTTTTAAATCTTCTTCTGTGACTGCCCTATAATTTCATTTTGCCCTCATAGTCATAACAATGTGTGCATGTTTCCAGCAAGTCAATGATAAAAGACTATGATTAAGATAGATTCTGTAAACGTAGAATGTTTCCAAACTTCTGTCAAAGCAGTGTAAACAGAGGACTATCAGTAGACAGAAGATCTGTTATGAATCAGATAACTCCTTAAATCAACACCAGAGTCTCTTAAATGAAAACATATTTAAATGCATCAGTTTGGTAATTTGTATCTAGATTTGTCTTGCAGTTGCTGGCTCTGCAATAGCGAAACAAAGCAACTCAATCCATGCTCTTCAGCGACTTCAAGGTGAAACTGGTGTCATTGTTCATTGTGTTTTGCTACGAGGATGGGGAGGGGAGGATGGATTAACTGGATTAACGAATGACCAAAGATGTTTTTTTTCCCCCCTCTTGTGCTCAACTGTAAATATGGTAAGATAATATAGTCAACATCCATTTTCATGTGTTTCCCACCACAGGCTAATATTATATATATTATAACACATAACTACATAAGATAGGAAACTGACAAAAAAAAAATAAAAATCACACCTTGATCGAATGGTTTGCCAGGGTTCCACGTTCCAGGTTCCTGTAATCACAAAGTTACACAGCTTTACCAAGAAGACTCACATTGAACCAAACATTATTTTTTTCGTTAAAAGAAAAAAAAAAAAAAGGAAATCACGAGTAAATGGATGAGTATGGGTACAAACCTCCACTTCCTGAAAAGGTAGGCAGCGGTAAAAAAAAAAAGAAAAAAAAAGAGAAGGACATCAGATATTAAAACAATTAAACAACTACTGCAGTGACTCTGCTTTACCCGAGATGGTCGCGTGTAATAATGATGTCGTGTACTGGCAGGTATGTCAGCTGAGGTCACGAAGAGCAGGAAAAACTGAGCGCATGTCAGAGCGAGCAAAGAAGCCATATGCTCAAAACTAGGTATTTAAAATGTATCTACAGTATGAGGCAGAATGAATATAACTTTATGGCTGCTTGATTTTTCATGAACTGCGGCTGTCAAAAATGCTAATCTGCTGCCCATTCGGCATTATAATAATTAATACTGACAGCTAATATGTTTTTACTTCTGGTGGAGAGAAGTCCTGCGGAGCAGCCTGTCACTGCCTTTGTTCCTCCAATCCTCAGAGGAGAGTCACGTTACGCTTCTCCATATGGCTGGGAGTGTGGATGCGCTGACCTCGCCGGCGATAGCACTTTGGCTTTGCCAGCTACGCACCCTGCCTGTTCGCGGTGAAAACTCACGCGACGGCACGAGGCCCTGCTTTAAGGCGGACAACCGATATCCTCATCACTGCCGTGACTTATTCTTAGAATAGTAATTAATCCATAGCCGCAAAAAAAAGGGGGGCTGTAAAAATAGAAAACACGGCGAATACTTAAGGTTATTCTTAGCACTATGAGAAAACATATGTTTTGTAAAAGCCGAGAGAAAGATGCAGAGTAAAGCTGCAAAGTGAAATGGGGACAAAACACGATCCTACTGAAAACATCCACAGGACATAAAGCAGACTTTGGATCATTGGTCAATCTCACGTCGAATGACATCGACAGAGCTGCCTTTTAGAACCAATCAAATCCAGCCTTATAAAATGCTATTTGTGTCTTAAAATCTATTCTCAAACTTAAGAGGCTCTAAGTGGAATAGGACAGAGAGTAATTGCTGCCTGCAGTTTGGTATAGTTTGCTAAGGTGACCTATATATTGCCATCTGCATGTCTGAGGACTCAGTCACAGGAGACAGGATACCTTTGGAAGGTCTGACGCCAAAGCACACGTACACAAGATCTGTAGCAGCACTGATAACCAATAAGAAAGCAAGATGCAGTAAATATAGATTAACTGAATAAGTAGACATAGTTAGCCTCATAAAACCTCACTTATTTCAAAGGTCTAAGCAGTACATTTACGGAAGAGCAATTTAAATCTCGATGACAGCGTGTGTTTTACGCAAATAAATGAATATTATGATTAATACAAGAACGATACAGTGCAATGTACAACACTAAACTAGGTTCTGTGTTCTGTAACTCGGCACATGTATTGGCAAAAAAAAAAAATCAAACTACGGCAACAAATTCTATGTGAGTGCTAATAATAGTGTGACAGGTTGAACATTTTGCCTTTAAATGACTAAATAGGCTTAAAGGGGAGTTCCACTCCAAAGTAATATAGAGTCAATTTGGTTCATTGCCAGATGATGACCTAGATTTCCAAATTAAATTGTATTACATGCCCCACTGAGAACTGATTCTTTTACCCCATGACATCACAAGGTGACATTTATGAAATTTGTAAAATTTACAAACTCAAGGTTTCCGGGTGTCCATTTCGATGCATCCCCCCCCCAAATCAATCAATCAATTAATCAATCAGTGAGATCTTCTTTCAGTCAATTTGTTAACTATTCTAAACCAGATTTTTCATTAGAAAGTATACAAAAAACCTGCATTAAAGATGCCAAAGAGCTACCTGGGAACTGACAGAAAAGACCACCTACTTGTGATGGTCTTCTTGCCAGGAGGAAAAAAATAGAAAAATAAAGACAAATAAATTATGCTGCAGAATTATGGTGGAATTCACCTTTAAGTGGTTATTACTACTATTATTGTTATCTATAATAATGCACTCTATAGAGTTCATTGCAATGTACCTATAATAAGGTCATTTTTTAGTGGCTGACAGATTTTGTAAAAGAATATTTTCATACATATCATTCCATTGATAAGAATAAACCCATTCTTGCATCTGCTTCATTTTATTTAAGTCAGTGTTGGGGGGAAAAGCTCTTTTTAAGCGGGCACCACACATGCGCGCCGTCCTGAATTAAGCACACGAATATTTAAACGGAGGTCAGATGATTATTGAAAAAAATCCCCAATACCCAGTTGACACAATAAACCTGTAGTGAATAAGCACTCATGGAAGATGGACTGCTGGATGAGCATCCGATCGGATACGGTTTAAATGAAACGATCGGAATTTCCGATAATGATCGACATGATTATATCACAGTAAATAGTGCAAACTAGACTGAGCTAGATCTAATCCACACAGCGTGCATTTCTTCTGCAAAAGAAACGCAAGTATAAATTACCGTACTAGAATGACTGTGTGAGATAGTACTCACCCATATGTCAAGAATGGTGTGTCAATATTGCAACTGTCACACTGCACACTAAGTACGGAATAAAAAATCTATTACTGCCTCATCTGGCTGTAATTGAAGGCATGAATCAGACAGACATATACCGTACCAGAGGGCTCCATTATTTTCATTGCCCTCTTGACAGCGACACGTATACCGCCAGTGACCTCATTGTGACTGCTCCGCGATGGTCGTTCTCTTGTCTGCTCCTGATTCAGGCCTCGTTTCGCCCCGGGTTCTCATGCATCAAAGGGCTGTGTTGTTTTTTTTTTTTCTTTTTTTATCCCCCAAGATGAATAAAGCTTATTAGACGTGCATCTGGAGGCCAACGTTGACCCCCGGCACCACGGCCCCATGCCGAATTTGCTTCCGTGTCTGTCGCGGAGCATCTGTCCCATTAGCCTGCATCACTCGAGGCCTGTTTAAAGAATTACAGGAAGCACGAGATCTGCCTGAGCAGGTGCCAGATATGGGCCCAAATCAGCTAGCCAGCTAAAAACTAATAATGGGTCATAATGGCGGCAAGCAGCAGCCAATCAAAGCGGCACGCAGAAATCATTTTTTAATGGGCAGCGAATTCCTTTGTCTCCGTCTCCTACGTAACTTCAGCTAACGGCATTTCTCAGTCATCTATTCCAGTTATCAACCCATATATGCTGTAGATGCATTACTTACTGTGTGGATCACACTGAACAAGTAGCAGACCTCTCACTTTAAGATGGCTCATTATACATATATATACATATATATATATATAAATATATAGATATACATACATATATATATACATATATATATACATATATATACAGATATATATACATATATATATAGACATATATATACATATATATACATATATATACAGACATATATAGACATATA
>JABFEA020000054.1:539188-563526 GCA_019775915.2 Cyphomyrus plagiostoma
CCCAGTGAGCTACCCAGTGAGCCCCAGGGGGCTCCCCAGGGAGCTTCCCTGAGAGCCCCAGTGACCTCCCCAGTGAGCTACCCAGTGAGCCCCAGGGAGCTACCCTGAGAGCCCCAGTGACCTCCCCAGTGAGCTACCCAGTGAGCCCCAGTGAGCTACCCAGTGAGCTACCCAGTGAACCCCAGTGAGCGACCCAGTGAGGCCCAGTGAGCTCCCCAGTGAGCGCCCCAGTGAGCTACCCAGTGAGTCCCAGTGACCTACCCAGTGAGCCCCAGTGAGCTACCCTGAGCTCCCCAGTGAGCTCCCCAGTAGCTACCCAGTGAGCCCCAGTGACCTCCCCAGTGAGCTCTCCAGTGAGCCCCAGTGAGCTACCCTGAGAGCCCCAGTGACCTCCCCAGTGAGCTACCCAGTGAGCCCCAGTGAGCTACCCTGAGCTCCCCAGTGAGCTCACCAGTAGCTACCCTGAGAGCCCCAGTGACCTCCCCAGTGAGCTACCCTGAGAGCCCCAGTGACCTTCCCAGTGAGCTACCCAGTGAGCCCCCCAGTGAGCTACCCAGTGAGCCCCAGTGAGCTCCCCAGTGAGCTACCTGGTGAGCCCCAGTGAGCCCCCCAGTGAGCTACCCAGTGAGCCCCAGTGAGCTACCCTGAGCTCCCCAGTGAGCTACCCTGAGCTCCCCAGGGAGCCATGCTACTCTTTGCCAAATTACATGTTGTTTTCAAGTTATAAATACTTTTAAGGTGACAAGTGTATTTTTTCATATTTTAATGAAAGGCAATATGAGTAAGTGTTCTAACTGTATCATTTTAAAATCATTGCTATGATATTTTAATTGCTGTGAAAGCAGACATTAGGTCTTAAAATTAGATTTGTGTTATACACCCCCTAATGCTAATGGTTATCAAATGTGAATGCACACACTAAAGTCAATATAAAATTAAAGTTAACGTCTGCTTTGTTCAATGTCTACTTCCTGCTTTTATTACTTTTTATTTGCGTTCTTTTTTGAAAAGATTGTTTTAAGCATGAAAATCCTTGTAAACGTTTGCAATGGGTCTGCACCAAAATGTGTGCAGTATGAGGAAACATATTGTACGATAAAGGCTTTGATCGGTCTTGACAGGTCCTATCAGCCATTAGGCTCCAGCTGTCAGCTGGCAGTGAAAATGCATGGGACTCGATTGTTCTGCCTGAAATTTCAGGGGCGGAAACAAATATCTGTCCCTTGCTTATTTATTTTGTAGAGGAAGGATACCGCTAAGTCGCTATGTGCTAAAAGCTAATAATAAGTAATAAGTAACTTAAGTATTTTGATTATTTCAAAGTAATATAACCTATTACATTTGATTACTTAACAAAACGTTTTGAACAAAATATTTTGAAGCTGAAAACAACAGCTTTGCTGACATGTTTTGTCTGGAAATGTGCCCAAAGAAGGTATTTCTACACAGCAAAAAGATGCAAATGAATGGTTTTTACCTAAAAGAATATATTTGAATGTAAACTTCTGTAGTCACCAACATTTTGATTCGTTATTGCACTTTACATATTTTTTGGAAATGACAATTACATTTATTTTGTAATTGATTTACATAATGTCATTCCATGGAACTAGTTACTCCCCAACACAAAGAAGCGTGATGTCATGGAATCCAAATGCATCTCTAAGCGTGGCTTAGAGGAGCTCTTCTCAGATGAATGAAAGACATTAAGTAAGAGTGTGTTGTTACATTATTTGTCACCTCAAGAAAAGTGTTACCAAATTGTCTAAGCAGTTCTGAAAATAGTGGACACTTTTACAGCAAACGATATAAGTAAATGTCTAAATGTCTGTCCTGTCCTCCTTGGGTCTCCAGAAACATTTTTAAATGATTTTGATCTTGGGGAGTTTGTGAGGTCACATAACCTATATTCATATGGACATTATATTTTGAACCATGATGAGTTTAATTAGTAATGGTAAACAATTGGTAAACAATTAATTAACCAGAAACTATGTGTTAGTTACATACTGAACCCATGTTCATTAATCATTAATCAATCATAACGGTTCATGTATTTCATGCAGTTACTATATGTGTTCATAATTTGTACTTGAGTAGTAACTGAGTTACTATAGTAGGTCACTTGTGCCCCTCCACGTAAAGTGCTACTGTCACCCATCAAAATGTTTAAAACCCATCTTTAAATCTTGTATCACTCCGTTTGCATTAGATGCAAATGTGCGACAGATTTTCCGGCACGTGACAGTGGGGTCAGTGATGCATGAATATGCATTAGATGTTGCTTGGTAAACAAGAAAGCACAAATTCTATGCCATACTCCTTAATTCGCTATCCCTGCCAATTAGCTACATCCATGAATTAAAAAGAAAAAAATTAAAAGTCAGAAAAAGCGCCTTTTGAAAACACATAGACTCGTGACAAGTGAAACAAATCGAAACAGCTGTGATTTTGGTATACACTATGGTGAACTACTGTACTAATGCTATCTATTAAAGTCAATTACAGCAGTGGGGGGCTTAGTGACTGTTGCCTTATGCCTGCAGGCCTTGGGGTTTGAATCTCACCCCGGTTACAAGTGTGAGCTTCCTCTGGGTACTCCAGTTTCCTCCGACAGTCCAAAGGCATGCAGTTAGGCTAATTGGTATCTCTAAATTGCCCATTATATGTGTGTCCTGTGATAAACTGGCATCTCAGCCGGGCTGTAACCCTGCCCAGGGTAATTTGCACTCTGTTATTTCTCGGGTCCCACATTCAGCAAAATGCTGTAATGCCGTTGATCTATTACAGCTGTCGGCAAATCGTGTAATTTTCAGTTAACAAAGAAAAGAAGACAATTCCTAGAATAGACATGCTTCATGCCTTGGCTCACCATAAGATTAGTAACAGTTGAATCAAGTTTAAAAGTCTGGTCAATATTTGGTAACATGAGTTGCAACATTGCCATCCAGGGATTTACCTAAATGCCATCTGTCTAACAAAAGTCATGTAATCTGGATGTACTATTGAAGATCTACAATTCCATTCATGAGTAGTGTTGGTTCTAGACCATTTCAACTGAGCGGGGGGCAGACTGGGGCCAATTGTTCTGGTGGGGGGGGGGGTGCAGATTCATTTGACCTTAACGTCCTCAAAGTAATATTTACATTAGATTGCCACCATTAAGAAGCATAAGACAATTTTGAAAAACAATGTATTTATGTGATGCTTTGCAGTCAGATTTTTACAGTTTTTGCAAATATGTTACTCATTGTGATTACCATACTGTAACTTCATTGGCTAATCCATATTCTTTCTTGTTGGCACATTTGGATGGGATCTATGTAGATGGTGAAACATTTACTAGGTGATAGGAAAACAGGAGACCAAAATAGTTACCACTATGAACAATATTCAGTTTGCAGTGGATCAGATTTGGTGATTTTTCATTTGTTCTTGTAATGTATTTGAAGAGTAACCGTCACTGAACTAAAAACACCAAGTTGCCAAAATTTCATTGGCTTCTTCCTGCCAAAATCTTTGGCTGATAAAATTTATATTCATATGAATTTGCCAATAATACATAATGACATCAACCGGATGAAATGATTGGGCAAAAGAAAAGTAATACAATATCATATAGTACTATATTGCACAAAGTTTCATCCTGTCATTTTTGTTATACATTTTAATTCAAATTCGATTAGCTTATTAGATAAGTTCCAGTAATCACACTACTGTTAACTGCATTAATTTAGGAAATTCTACCATGCAGTGCAAGTGACAATATTGATCATGTTAACTTCCCTTTAGTGGTTGAATGATTGTGATATTATAGCAAGGAGGAAAAAATGGTTTTCTTTGGATTAATGGGTTTTACATATAATTTCTTAGGTTAAGGGTAGCATGGTGGCTCACACCTGCAGGGTTGTGGGTTTCAATCCCACCTCTGCTGTATGTGTGTACCTGGAGTTTACATGTACTCCCCATGTTGTCTGGAGTTTACATGTACTCCAAGTGCTATGTGGAGTCTGCATGTTCTCCCCATGTTATGTGGAGTCTGCATGCTCTCCCCGTGTTATGTGGAGTCTGCATGCTCTCCCCGTGTTATGTGGAGTCTGCATGTTCTCCCCGTGTTATGTGGAGTCTGCATGTTCTCCCCGTGTTATGTGGAGTCTGCATGTTCTCCCCGTGTTATGTGGAGTCTGCATGTTCTCCCCATGTTATGTGGGTTTCCTCTCACAGTCCAAAAACATGCAACTGGTGTCTCTAAATTGTAGCATATGATTTGTAGTATGCATATGTGCCTTTTGATGGATGTACCCCAGGTTATGCCTGTGACAGGCTCCACCCCCCTCAATAGGCATGTGGAAGATGGATAGATGGAATTTGTCATTCTAATTGGCGTCTCTTTTGCACTTACTGTTAGGTTTTGCTGTTTGATACATCTATTGCTTTTACAAGAATTTTGCCACTTCACTCATTTATAATTACCCCACAATTAATCCATGCCACAAAATCATAATGAGATAACATTTTCACCTATCAATACAAAACATTAAGAGGTTTGTATAATTTTCGAAACCAGATAATTTTGTTTTAGCAGTATATGTGCAAAAGGACAAAACTGATTGATAATTGATTTATATCCGTTTCTTCATCTGGCAGGAATATTTAGCTTTTGACAGCAGTGTATGTGTGCTTAGAAAATCAGGTGCGATCTATGAAATTATGCATGAAATTACGCTGTCCTTTAAGCTGCAAATCTTTTTTTTTCCTGTAGTGCAATATGTTATTTTGTGTAAATATATGCAAATGGACCCTTATGATTGACAAAGAAAATGAAAGGATTGAAGGTCAAAAGGAGTGTTGGCAGCAAAGCAGATGGTTCTTCTGCATAAATAACACGAGTTACGCAACGCTGCTACGTAGCTAATGCCAACGCGGCCGCCGTTCCTCATACGATCGGCATTAAAGACTGTCTCCGTTTCAACTTAGTAATTATTATTTTCAGAGCACTGTCAGAATCCTGTCTGCAAATCATTCAGTTGAGTACGACAAACCACATTATAAGGATGGGTTTCTTGCCTGCACTGGAGCTGTTAGATAACATTGTTTTATCTGTAATTCAGATGCACACATTCACAAAAAGAGCAAGGAGACTGATCTTTATGACATTTAAAATACACCCTCATCTTTCCCGCGTATGGTGATTGATTCCTGTCTTCCCGCCGTCCTGTAAATGCTATAAGTAAAAGATCAGCCTAATTCGACCCGTGCTGAGTGACGTTAACCAGGCAACACTTGCAAATTAAATACAAACAAAAAATGCCAATTACTCAGAGAATGCGAGTGGACGAGTGCAATGCGATTATAGTTCAGAAGCCTTGACAGGAAGTAGAAGGTTTGAGATAGAATTCAATATGGTTGAGGTAAGATATGCAAAATGGGATGAAAGAAGTGGAAAACTGAATGGAAACTTGGAAGACTGTTCCATGAAGATATGTAATAGCCAAAGGCAGTGTGACGATGTACCTGCTCCCACCCTTACAGAAAATCAGATTAAATAAATGTTTAATTTAGCCATATCTGGGAGCATTTCGGGCACACAGTCTCACACTGTTCATAAACTTCCCAAATCCATTGCTTGTATAATAGGTATAAGTGAGAGTACCGATCGGATGATGGAGGCAGTGCAGGATTCGCAATGGGATTTACCCCGAGTTCTTTACAAATCTTCTTTTTTTCTTCAACCTTAAAAATGAGAGATGAACTATTTTTCCAACATCTAACATTTCCCGAACTGTTTGACACACTTGTTGGAATCCATGCCAGAATCTCCCCTCTATTCTAGAAGGTATGAAACTTTAATTCACGCATTTCATTCGCTTTGACAGAGGTAGAGCATGTGGACACTGTGCACACACAACACAGACCAGCGGCTAGGATTCAGACCACAGTGCTGCCTCATATCAAGGTAACGAGTTACCCATTTTAAATAGCACACGCGATTAGTGCTTGCATTCGGAATGGGGCGATACCGACAAATGGCGCCCAAGTTCAAATTTCACAATCTGTTACTTCAGAAGTAATCTTGGATGGATAAATGTGACGAATATTTTCATTGTGTGATTCACCTTGAACATAATGTAACATTATTGTGACCCCCACCACTCGGTGGTTCTAAGGTTCCTGGCTAAGGTGTCCGACTACGCCACCTGTGGCCTTGCACCACAAGATATACTATGCTAATGCAAGCTCTAACACCCAATTTAGCACCAGAGAGCTCCCCCACTCAGGTACATTGGTCAATACAGAGACAGGACGTTCCAGGGTTATACAAAATAAAAGGTTTATTGACAATTCGATACAGATAAAAGAACGACAACCATAAAATTTGCTAATCAGGAGCTATACAACAGCAACTGATTCGACCAGTCACCATAAAACTACATTCAAATGTCGCACAGGGAAGTAGTAGCTGCCACCCCTGGAAATACTACAGACATTAACAACTAACAATAGCCGACTGTAATAAACGACAAGGGGCAAGTTACCTGTCCTGGAAGAGTGAAACCAACCCCCACCAATGTGCTCGCGATACTGGTGGCTTCCTTCACCCACAGTCACAGCGCTGCACACACACACACACACACACACACACAAATATACACTACACACAATGGTCACAATAAATGGTGAGGTGCTCATTACCACTACAAGTCTCATGCGCAGTGCGTGAGGACCCAGATCACATGACCTGCCCCGAGGCCCAGTGGATACAGTAACAAAAGAAAAACTAAGATAGATTACTGACTGTAGAGAACTTAACTTACGTTAACAGTCCAATTGAATAAAACCCTACTGTCAGATAGTGGCAGCCAATACCTTCTCCCACAGGACAGGTAAATGGTGACTAGAAGTTTAAAAAACTAAAATTTAGTATTTAATAAAATATAAGTCAGGCAAAGCAGCAGCAGCAAATCTGTCTCCGTGCATCTAAGCTCCTTGGCCCAAATACTAGCTTCTGACGCCTCGTGCTCCAGCTCCCTAGAACAGCGTTGTTTTACTACTGGCCCAATGCCAGATTCCCCGGGTGCTCACAAGTCCTCCAGACCCAAACCTTTGGTAGCTCAGCCACACACCACACGGAAAGGATAGATACCCCACTGGCCACCTTCCTGCAGGACCCGACACAGACCCAGAGGGATGCAGTAAAGCCAAACTCCTACGTGACAGGCCTTAGGGAAGCCTTTTATAGGAAATGGTGCAACCAAACATTGAATGAGTAGCCAGTCAGAGCTACATAGGGGTATGTCCACAGGGGGAGAGAGCTACGGTTGCTGAAAGAGGACAAGGGCAGTCTACAATCCATCTGCTGGTTACATTATAACATATTATCATCATAATCATTATTATTATTATTATTATTATTAGTATTATATGTCCAAGGCAAGGGTGGCTAATGTTATCCACAAAGAACTGGTGTGTATGCAGGTTAGTGGGGTAACCATTAGGTCAGCTGTTCAAACCCAGGTGTGAGGACTCTTCAGCCAATCAGGCCTCTGATTAGTAATCTAATTAGGGAGTTGCAGCAAAAACCCACATACACACCGGCCCTTTGCAGATAAGATTGCCCACCCAGTTCTAGGTAACATCACCTACTCAGAGGCCAGTTTATTAAGCACACCTGCTGGCAATGCCTGGTGAAGCCCCTCCCCCCCCACACACCACCGCCTGCCTGTTCTGTGACATCTAATAGGCTGAGCGGCATTGCCTACTTGTTAATGCAAACAGTCTGCTCCTTCGAAAAGCGATTTATGTGGCTGCAAATAAATACATACAGCATGGAGATAGGGGTCAAGAGGTTCACTTACTGTTAGGCGGAACACTAGCATGGATAAGGTCTGTTTTCTAATCGATTTTGAATGTAATGCGACTGCTGGTGCTTTCCAGATGCGTTGGTTCTGGAATCTTAGGTGCAGCCGCATTCCTAAGATCCCCACACACAGTAGGGTCCACAGCTTACGGAGAATGGTGCAATAAAGAAAAAAACATCCAGTCAGAGGCAGTTCTGAGGGCAAAAACACCCTCTTAATAGAAAAAGTCTTAGGAGGATGGACAGATTCGTTAAAGCTAACAGGAAGACCACACGTGCAAAAAAAAAAAATGCGCGGTAAAACAGTGGAAAGACTCTCAGCACACAGCACATTCCTCCTCGAAGCTGGATTCATGCTTTGTCTCGCAGGCAAAAAGTGGGTCCTACCCAATATTAGCTTTGTGTACCTAATAATGTGGCCACTGATTATGTATTACAAAAAATACAAATACTAAAATAAACAATAGGATATATACACAGAACAAAATTATAATTTTATTCTTGTCTAGGAAAAACAGATGACAAGATGTCAGTAAGTCTTCAAGACACCTCAAACCCCACAGCAGCGAGGTGACCAAAACATCATTTTCCACCTTAGAAACATAGCCAAGGTATGACCAATTATAAATCAGAAAGATGCGGCAGAACTGACTCACGCTGTTTTCTCATTCAGACTTGGCCACTGTAATGCACCTTTTTACTGGCCTCCCAAAGAAAATCACTGAGCGACTACAGCTAGATCAGAACTCTGCCGCTCGGCTGTTAACCAGAACAAAGAGGAGAAAACACACGTCCAGTTTCAGCTGCTCTACACTGGCTACCTGTAAAATAAAGAACTGACTTGAATATCTCCCTACTTATTTGCCTTTAACAGAGCAGCACTTAGCTATGCTGCTAACTCCATCGTTAACTATTTGCCTTCAAAAACACTGAGATCATCTGCTGCTACTCTGTTGAAAGTTAATAGCGGAATAATAAACTGGAGGCACAGCATTTGTCAATTATGCCCCTAAAACGTGTCGCACGCTATGCATAGATGTCAGGGATGCTAGCTTGTTACATATCTTTAAAAGAAAGTGAAAGATGTATCTCATGTTATCGTTTGACACAACAATAATAGATGCTTTATTGATCCCCGTGGGGAAATTGTCTTCACGCCTCCCTCAACTTGCTCTTTGTAGAGTAATTTGTCCGCGAAGGGCAGCCACCCATAGCGGTACCCGGGGAGCTGTGGGTTAAGGGCCTTGATCAAGGACCCGCGGACATGCTGAGGCTGGGTTTGAACTGGCGACCATCTGATTACAGGCACAGCCCAGTGAGCCACACACACACGCACACCACTCTATATTTTCAAACAAATTAGCATTTTTTAAAATCCTGGTTAAATCGTGGTTCTGCGGGCAAAGGCTACACTGAGCAGCAGGTTGCTTCGTGGCTAAAAATTTGTAAGACAGCAATAATAAAGAATAAGGTGAAGCATGAGACACTGGGAACAACCAGAAACCAGCCAGGCAGAGGGCAGAAGCGACTTTCTAATGCCAGAGATTAAGTTATCTGACAGTTTCTCATGAATTGTAGGATGACATCAAGTGACCTTCAAAAGGAATGGGAAACATTAAGTGCAGGTGTGAAGTGCACTGCTAGGACAGTTTGAATCAGGCTCCTAGAAGCAGGACTGAAGTCCCACAAAGTAAGGAAGAAGCCCTTCATTAATGAGAAACAGAGAAGAACCAGACCGCAATTTATAATATATATGCATATACATATGCTGTGTGCTTAATTTTTTCATCATGTATGTGTGTGTATAGACAATGTAATATAAACATAATCTACACATAATCTGTGTGTGTGCGTGTATACCTTGGATATTAATGAGAGACACAGGCTTAAGCTGTAATATCCACACTGGCATAGTGCATAAATCCCTGGAGTTTTCTGGCCGCTGATTATTGGGAGCTCAAAGGAGTGAAACCGTTTTGCCATGACATGATCTGCGTCCTGATTACACCCATGAAACGCTAAACAAACGTAAAGGAAGCGAACGGTTATATTTAAAAACGATCTCAAAATGCAGTTATCTCTGAGATGTTCTAGGCTCTCACTTTGTTTTGTTCCCTCTGGATTGCCTGTGCTTCTCACGGTGGATTAATAAGAACATTAAAACGCATGGCGGTAGCTTAAGGAGCCATTGGCCCATCCGTCTTTCATAAGCACTTATCCAGTAGAGATTCCCAGGGAGCTCAGTAAGGCCAGCGCTTGAGGCAGGGGACACCCTGCATGGCATTCCAGTCCATCACAGGACATGGGCTATTAAGAGTCAGCAATGTAAATGAGGACATCGACCAATCTGCGACAGCAAAATAATTATATCCCCATTCATAAATGTTGTGTGCTTTGTTGTTCACCATCAACACTTCCTTTCAGGAGTAAAATCCCACTTCCAGCAACAAAAATGCCGTTGAATTCCACTGAAGGGTGTGGAATCGGGATCTTGGAGAGAAAAAAAAAGCAGAAAATATAATTTTATTGCTATACATTTCGATCAGTGCTCAGGTGTGCCAAATGTGTTGAGGAGGAAAACCACCCAGCATGCAGCAGTAATTATAAAGCAGCTATCTAACAGAAGATGATTGTAATTTGCACGAAAATGCAGAGTAGGCTGGAAGGAAGCCCAGAAAAAAAAAAGAATTGAACAAGGGTAACAAGAGCTGTCAGCAGCTGTGGACAGGTAATGACAAACTTGGCCTTAAAAATGTGGGAAAGACGACTTATCACTGCTTAATTAGAGAGAAAGGAAATGTACGGAGAGATAAGGATTCAAAGAGGCAGAAAATGGTCTGTCATAATAAGATGATTAGAGCAACCAGGAATGGAGTGGATTAGAAAGGTTCTTTGATTCTAGAATTCTCCTGGGGCAAGGTTCTTTGTTTCTATTTGAACGCTGTCAGGTAGAGGTCAAATGACAAAGAAAACTGAAAAATCTGTGTTCTTCATTTTTGGGAATGCACGTTGCTGTTCTTAAAGCGCGCATTGTCAGTGTGTGAAGTGGATCCTGTAAAAAAAACAGTGCCTCTTTTTGTCCTACAATACTAATATCCTGAAATGCAAACGGCTCGTCAGCATGGTGTTGTTATTGCACTCAGCTGTGACCGTCTTTAACATCATTCTATAAATACTAACAGTAACATTGTACGCGCTGTAATATAAATGTATTTTACATTTATTGTAGTATAAGTAAAGACTACACTATTGTACTCTTTAAAAATTGTATTGCATTGTTTAAAAATCTTAAAAGAAAAATCAACTAAGAGTGGATTTAGCATGAAGACGCTGGTATCGATTTTTTTCAGTATTCTGGGTTCAAGCGGGCAGTGGAAGACTTTTTTTCCCGTAAGAGGAGCAGAAGGATCTAAACTCTTAGTTAATAGCACTGTTCCCTTTGCAGCCCATAGAGAGATATAATTGTCGAGTAATATTGTATTTTATTTTACAGCCTAACAAAGAATAAATTGCCATATCATAGCATTGTATGTTATTGAAATTTCCAAAAGTGCAGTGTTTCATTAATTGCCTTTGTCACCAACCAAATCTGGGAGTACTGTACCACATACATTGTCATACTTCCCGTGTATGATCAATTACGTACATGCACACACCGTAAAACCTTTCATATAAATGTCATCAAATAAGAAAACATGTTATATTTAGTCTAAATATTCCTACAGCTTGATTGCTTACGTCAATATAACATCATTGTAATTATTCATTTAGTATTATTATTAATAAAACTGAAACATGAAACAAATATATCACGGCTGTTTATTCATACAAATGGCACAGTGAAATCCACCTGAGACTGCATTGTCACTTATTTGGAATTTATCTGTACAACGCAAATACCTACAACGCACCTTTACATTAAAAACAATGCTGGTTTTTACCATACAGCTGGGATCCTGGCACCTTTTTACATTGTGGTTTTGGTTGAATCGTTCGAATTGATACGGTCTAGCCTAGAAGTGCAGCAGAACAGACATCAACTACATCATGAAGAGAGTGACTTCTGTGCTCTTTTCCAAAACCGGAATTTCATTTTATAACAAGGTAAATGAATGCCCCTGGTTGCCATGGATACCGGAACAAACCTGGACAGGGTGTTGGCGGTATACTAGTTACGACTTTGGCAGTATTCTGGGTTCAAGTGGACTGTGCAAGGACCAGAAAACATTAAACTCCGGTTTAATAACACAGCTCCTGATGTAACCCATATTGAGAAAGAATTGTCAAGTAATTTTATCCTTCTCGTCCCAACAAAAAATACATGTCGCAATGTTTCTAAAAGTGCAGTGATTCCTTATGTCTTTATCACATATTTACATCATGCATTTAACACGTATAAATACTAAGATATGAATGTGTTTTGTCAGTTTTCTTCGACTATCCATCCATTCATATCATCCATTTGTCATATCCATGGTCGCGGTGAGCCTATACCCGAATATACAGATATTCACACCTACAGAAAACTGGGGAACAGTTTTATTCACCTACTCACTCTCTCTCTCTCTCTCTCTCTCTCTCTCTCTCTCTCTCTCTCTCTTACACACACACGCACGCACAAATGGTTATAAATTAGCTTGTTCTGTACATAGATCCACTGTGATTCTCCTATTGAACCATAACCGAAGTGATTCATTATCGTTTATATCCGTTCCATACAGGCAATTATTTCAAAACATAAAAACATAAAAAATTAAAAATAATAAAAAGCCCGCAGTACTCTGGAAAATTTATTTGTTATTTGTAACAAAGTCCAGAATTTGTTAGGTTTGGCCGTTTTTGACAGCCACATGAAGTATTATATAAATATGCTACTACAACGCTGAAAACTAGAATCCTTTCTCATCATTGAAATGGGTTTCCATTAATCGCTCCGGTAACCAACAAGAGCGGACTCATTGGCAGGTTTGCCGTCTTCTGAAAAAACAGGCAATACTGCCCTCTAGTGCTGCATGAATTAGGTGCAGGTGTCTCCGTCGAGAAAACTAATAGGTTAGGAAGTAAATGATGATGGCAGATCATATTTATGACACCTACCATTCACATCAGTTGCACTCCATATGCAACACTTACGTAATCTGATAAATGAAAATCATGAGATCCGTGTCACCGTGACAGAGATTAACACTTAACTGTAGATTTACTGAAAAAAGCATGTATTTACTCTGATATTTCAGTAGCTGTAATACCTTTATTATTGCAGTTCAACACTTAGTACATAAAGTAACTTAATTTAATGATAGAATAAGTGATAGAATAAGTATAGTAGTTTCAAAGTCCATAAATATGCATGTTACCATCAGATGGCGCCAATAACACAAAAATGGACTCTTTCAAAATGACAAAAATGTTTTGGCGTCTCTTGAAAAAAATGCTTCTGTAGTCAGGCTATGCAGCCATTGCCCATTTGAATACCTTATGCAAAAAGAAAACATGAATACACCATACCCAGTTTTACAAGTTCAGTAACTATGTGCTCCGAGTCACTGATAAATTATCCTCAGTACACAAACTGTTTTACAGGTCCCAGACTTAGCACTGTTCACCAAGAACCAAAGTATCAAGGATATGATTGAAATAAATAGAGTCCCCATGAAAACAAAAGTGTTATATGATGGATATAAAATAGCAATATTTAAGACCTATGAAAACTCTATTGTCAATATTATGTATTAAACATATTTGACTTTGTTAAGATGGCCAAATTCAAATTATCACCAACACCAACAGGATCAACTCCAAAATGCTAATCTGCGGCATCCGCAGGTTATTTTTAACTTGTAAAAGTTGTGTTTTACAAAACGGTTTGAATAGTTTCATCTGTCTTCCAAAAGTCTATCTGGTACAGCAGGATTCTGCAATTCCAGTCCTGGATGGCCATAGTCCAACACATTTGCAGATTTCCCTGCTCAAACACATTTTAATACCAGGTTGTGTATGTGTATTTCAGCAGGGAAACCTTTAAACTGTGTTGGAACCCCGCAGTACAGGGTATTGGTGAGTCCGGAGCCCGTCAAATAAAGCGGAGGGCAGAGGGACAGGATGCCAGTTTGTAACAGGGCACAAGTCATATGGGCATCATAGACTCCATTCTGCCCCACTGCATGTTGGGAGGGAGGGGCAAAAATCATTGGAAGAATATGAAAACTCCAGTGAACACAGTGGGTGCTGGATTTGAACCCTTAAACCTGGAGTTGTGAGGCACTCTCACAAAAACCAAACAGAACAGCCCATTGTAACAAACAAACACTTCTGCCAATTGTAGTATGTTCCAGCAGCTAAATTACCAACTACAGCATGGTGTTCATCTTCACTGAAAAACCATCCATGTTACGCATCTACATTATGCATAACAGGTTTGCAGTCCATTCTAAAACCACTGAGAGTCCCTGCCTTTTTCCTCGATACTTCGTCAATGCAGAACTGCCACGCTGGTGCCGTTCAAGTCTCAGTGAGGCATAAATGCTACAAAATGCAAATAATCGCCTCAGCAAAATACTGACAGGACAACACCTGCCATTTATTAAAGAAAAATGACTACATGAAACTGTTTGTGAAATGTTCCTTTAAGTCAGCCATTTAATGTGATAACATTTGAGACACAACCTGAATCAGCTAATGTAAATGATTAACAGAGGCTTTTAACAAATCATCACTCTATATCAGCTACATCATATTAAATATTTAGAAACACAGTCCAGCCTTGGGACCTACAGCATCCATATAACTTCCGTCTCACTCTGTTCACAGACATTTCAGTTTGGGTATCTAGTTTAAGTATCAACGGTTGATTAACAATTGATGTGGATCTCAAATGTCTCACTTGATACTCCCACCTACTCTGGGACACTCAGGGACAGTGGGGGAATGGTTTACTTTTGGATGAGCAACTTACAATAATAACCACTGAGGAATATTGACAGAAAAGTTATTTAAAGAGGCCCCCCATAAAGAGCACTAATAGGAGCTTGCCGGATTAGGTTACAAAAGTACAGTCTTGCTGAAAATTTCGGAAAAACTTTTCAAATATCGAAGAGGCCACTGTTCTTATTACGGAAATTGCGTGATCAGCATCTTTAGTATCATTCCCAACAAAGTCAGCTCCTTCTTTTATCATTGTTATTAAAAAGCTATTACTCTCCGTTCGTCTTTGATCGGTCTAAAGTCTAAAATTCAGGAAACACACTGATGAAAATAAAATTGAAGTTCCTCACCGTCATTTTCTTCCATTCAGTTCTCCTAGTGATCATATCTGAATGGTCTGGAAAAAAATTAAGAAACCTTCACAAAATGTTCAGTTTATATATATATATATATATATATATATATATATATATATTTTTTTTTTTTTTTTTTTATTTCCCTCCCAAACTCCAGCCAGGTTCTTCTCTGTATCTCATTGATGAAGGGCCTCTTCCTTGCTTTATGGGACTTCAGTTCTGCTTCTAGGAGCCTGATATGAACTGTCCTAGCAGATGCTGACAGTCATCTCTGGCATTAGAAAGTCGCTTCTGCCCTCTGTCAGGCTGAATTCTGGTCACTCCTAATGTCTCCTGCTTCACCTGGTTCTTGTGTACTGCTGTCTTTGAGCCTGGAAGCTGACTTCCTGCCACGCAATGTAGCCTCTCCCAGCAGAACTCCAATTAAATCGGTATTTAAAAAGGGCATTTTAAAAAATGGAGTGCACTCTACCGGTAATTTTTTTCCAGAGCTATAGCTACACTGAACAAATTTACACAGCAAACTAGAGGATCAATTTACTGCAACCACAGGGACTGGAGCTACAGTTAACCAACTCAGCCTGATTTAGTTTGGAAAGTTTAGTTAGAAAGTTCTAGCAAGATTAGCATTCCAATGTATTTTCCTTATACAGCATCTCACATTTAGTTTTATAATTTTTAGCAATTCATCCTATTCACAGTCATAATCATATTGTTTCAAATTATCAAGACACGGTATTCAAACAAAATCGCACCACTGAAAACAGCAAATGATATTATAAACTCAAAAGACAATAAAGAACATTGTGATTCCTTTTAATAGATCTTCTGAACAGCTTAACACAATAAGCATTGTGTTTTTTTCTTCCAGTGGGTACAAAATGCTGGATAGCTTACTGATGCTTACATTATGTCATGAACAGGACTATTTATACAACAATTTTTCTATCATTGGTTCCAGTCAAACTGGAGTCCTTGTTATCTTGCAGCCCACAGAGTTAATCACAAGATTGACACTTTATTATAATGTTAAACTACTCTAAGAATCTTCAATATTCTTTTATGTAGCTAAAATGGATCAATTGCTAATTTGTTGTATTCCATCGAAACATAGGTTTTCATCAAATTAGGCTACACAGTGGTTAACCTAAAACCACATCTATAATTAATCTTATACATGCTTTTCTCTGCCCATCAATTAGCATTAAGTAGTTAAAGAAACATTTATGTCAGGGCAACTTCAGGAGTTTCAGAAGCCAGAACATTGCTTTCAATGTTGCCTGTACCAACACACAAATAGAACATATAGGTGTCAGTCTCAATATCTGGCATAGATAAAACTTTGATAATGACATGCTTACGAATTGTGGCAAAAGACCCATGGGTATAGTGTCAAGCCACTTACAATGATTAATTTTTACAATGAGTTTATTATAAATCTTCCTTCCTAATAATTGCACTGAAAAGTGATCTGTCACCTGTTTATTAATGAGCACCAACCACCTTGAAAATTAAAAACGGGAAACAGGCTACATCCTTAGATGGCAACTGAATCCATCCATCCATCTGTCCCTCCATCCATTTTCTGTAACCACTTGTCCTATTCAGGGTCCAGAGCCTATCCCAGAGATCACGGGTGCAAATTAGGGAACAACCCAGAATGAGGTGCCGACCCATCGCAGTGGCAACTGAATATTGAATATCGACCAATAAAACTAAAAAGCAATGTGATGACTCAAGGAATTTTTTTTCCGCCCTCCCCCCCATCCCCCCCCCCACAACCACGACCCCAAGGAGCGATAGCAGGACAAATGGTCTGTGTTATAAAGAAACATTTGTTTGTATGGCTGGTAACTTACAGCCTATCAATAAGTCATTGTTAGCGCTAAAGCTTGGTAGTGTGCCTTTGCCTCCACTGGTATGTACCCAGGGGCGTTGTGGAAGGCATTGTATCAGAGCAAAACTGAACACAGCAAATGTAAAAGTTGTAAGAAGTTATGAAGGGAACCTATTTTTACTGTATAAGTGTGCGTAGACTATAAAAGTATATTACACACTTCATAGAGATTTTACATGTAGTGTATACAAGATATCAACTTGGCAAAGAAGAAAGGTTTGCTATTTCTTAGTTAATAAAATGTGCAACAAATAGGTACACGAGAATGACTTATTATGGATTAGGTAGTAATTTTGTTGGTTATTATAATTATTACTATTATTAATGTCGTTGTTTTGTTATTTGCAATTGTTGTTTTTAGGTGCCGTCAAGTTGATTCGAACTCCAAACAGGCAGTGCTCCCCCGGAATGTTCTGCTGGAATCTTCAAGGTTCCTGATGGCCCCCTGCTCACTCTTGTGATGACAGGCTCCCTCCACCTTTATCCTCATCATCCTCTGCTTCTGTACCACATGCCCTAGAGCTGCAGGCCTCCCTAGTTCACTGGGGTTTTTGCATGATCATGCTTCTCACGAAAAGTCAGGCTTGATCCGTTCGATTCGCTCCCACTGTGTCCTTCAAAGGCCAAGATGATGCTTCCTCATGTCCTTCGCCCTTTGTCTTAGTTCTTAGAGGTACTGCATCAGTTTTGAACAGGGCTTCACTGGGAGTAATGGTGGGGTCACCCTTGGCCCCATAATAAGTTTTGCTAACTGGAGTGAGTGTCCTCAATAGTAACTTTTTTCAAGGGATGCATTGTGCATGGAGAGGTGATGGTGGTGGTGGGGGGGGGGGGGGGCAGCCCACACACCAGTATGCCAGATGGCCAGTCTAGCCCTGCTTCTGAAGAACTCATTGCAGGTCTGCCAAATGTTACTCTGTAATATGTTTCCTGATGCCTAGATCCTTCCTGGACATCTGTCAGTGACAGATCCGAGGAGAAAAGATCTGTCTGTAGCACCTGTGACTTCACTATCAAGACGAAAGTTGTCTGAAGTGGTCATAACCTTTGTATGCTTCAAATTTACCTGAAGTCCCTCTATACTGATTTTTAACTATCCTTATAAGTGTCTTGGGACGATTCATTTTTTTCATACAAATATGTAGTATGGAGTAATCAGCAGATTGAAGGTTGTTGATGTTTCATCCACTAATCTTGATCCCACAACCATCTACAAACAGTGCAGCTTCTTAGACTCTTTGATGCTGTACTACGAATAAGTTATTATTACGGTATAATATACGACGGTGAGTTACTTAGAGCTATTATTTAAATAAATTCAAGAAATAATGTCAATAATGTCAATAAATTATTTTACCAATGATTTAGTGGAGAGCTAAAATTTACTGAAGTTAATAAATTTAATGATGAGGGTTGGGGTTCCATTCATTTTGTTATGATAAGAATGTACATGTGCAGTTTATTACACACAATGTTGTCCTGTAGAAGGGGACTACTCCGAAACAGTGTTCGCGATCGCAAAATCGAAAATTGTCTAACTGAAGTACAGCATTAATGATGGAGGTGACTGGTGTAAATAAACAGAACACCAATTAGTCAAATGTATTCAAAACCTGTAGGTTCTCGGGAAAAACTAGAGTCTCGTCAATAAACGCCCCAAATAAAAAATGGTATCAAACGTATTCAGTACTCAGAAATACCCAATAACACTCATTTCTTAGAATAAAGACTGACTTGCAGCAATCAGTAAATTATTATCAGACAACAGAAATATAAAGTCTAAATAACGTGCCACTGTAAGTCATATCTAATTGTGACATTGAGATTTAAGGGAAGTAATGCAAATATTTGTTACCCATATTTCCATAACAGTCATTGAAAACGCTACAACAAATGATACCGCTCAAACACAAACAATTAACAATAGCTGCTGAACTACGGCCCATGCAAGGCCACAGCGGGGTTTAACTTGGCAGCAGAATTGATTGTGTTTTATTCTTGGCCAGCAGGTGGCAGTCATTCCCTAGGAAAAGCACGTTGCAGCAATGTGTCAAAAAAAAAGAAAAAAAACTGGTGAACAATCATGCAGTATACAGTAATCAATGATATAATGTGTGGCTGTTTAAGCAACACTTATTCCCGCAAGTATTTTGCAAGTATTTCTGGTCAATAAATGGAAAAGAGATCAGCATGAATGAAATAAAAATAAATGAAATTAAAAGTTTACAACGGATATGGTATTTAGGTACCGTAGCCTACAGTATACATGTAAATGCAATAACAGTTTTGTTATGATTACTATTTGTTTAAACACTAGCATTTATTCTATTAACCACGTTGCTTTGTCTTTGTTTATCTTTGTTTTCCTGCGTACTCCATCCGTCCTTCCATCACAAATACAGGTGTGCTGACACAAACTACACAGGCATTGTTAGAATCATTCATGATTTTAAAACTGTACTCTTTTGATATATGAGTTTCTGCACCAATCAAAGATTGTATCAATTGTAGGTCAAAGGTAACTTCCTGGGAGTGATTGTTGGGGTACGTATAAGGGCTGTTGAATATCAATTTATTCATCTTTTATCCCAAAATGCATACATACTATAGTAGAATGTATGAGTAAAATGCTGTCATTGGAGTGTTTAATGGAACGGATCCAAAGTACTCATCAGATTGGGAAGTGAAAATACATTGTAGTTTGAGGCGGAATTACATATGCTGGAATGTGCTCCGTGCATACGAGGAATTTTATTTTTATCAACACCACATCAATTAACTTGAAAAACCACACATTTCATTAATTAAACCGTCCATAACATTAAAGGACGCAGCCCACTGTCCATTGCATCCATGGAACTAGGAATGTCACTGTTTACAAATGCGGTACGTGCTCGTGTCGTAGGCCTAACACATCAATGCTGCTCTTACAGTATTAATCCGTGAGCCCTGCCTATCCCAGCAGTAGCACACTAGACCGCAATGTGTTGTGTTTGAATATATACTTTAATTTTACTCCCAATCCATTGTTTTGGCTATAAAACAATCCTGATACGTGAATAAATAGCAACCCAGCTCACATAAAATGCATGAACTCTATCGCTCCCATTTTCCTCCTTTGTGAAAACAGCTCAAAGTTCTAGGAAATGCACACATTGCTGATGGCAGTTATATGGATTGTGGATCTGTGGTAACCAGTAAGCAGCTCCGGTCTTGCGGTTGTTCAGTCTCAAACGGTTAAGAGGTACATAGTGTACGGTTTATTTTACCATTCATGGTTAAGCAAAAAAAAAAAAGAAAAGAAAAAAACCTCCGCCATTCCCTCCGACGACTCTGCTCCGCCTCCTTTTAACAGGCAGACGGAGTTTGATCCCAAGTGCCGACCTTTGGAAAGCGAGCTCAGACTGGTAACAGGTGGCTCTCGGGCCGCACGGGGAATATTTAACTGGATATACTTCCATAACTTGAAACTTTGGCGTGTCTCGGGTAGCTGACTCAAAATAATCGCCAGTCCAGGTCAACTAACAAGGTAAGGAAGGGATCGGGGGGGGTGGGTTCGGTAGGTGCACGCAGGTCCACCTGCCGACAGATCCCGGCAGGCGCGGAGCCGCGGGTTACTGAGCCCGGTGCGGTGCGCCTTTCTCTACACCCGGAGCGCAACTTCTGTCTTTATGTTCAGATCGCACGGAAAACTCGAGTGACTAAGTGGAGGTGAATCATAAAGTGTTTGTCACCATCATTATTATGATCATCATTGTTATAATAATAACAATAATAATGATATTGTAATAATAATAATAATTATTATTATTACAATAACAATTATTATTAATAATAATAATTAATAATATTGTGGCGTTCGTGCGTATTTGAATATAGGGTTTATTTCAGCTAGACCACCTGACTGCGAAATGACTAACGACACATACGCATAGTAAGGACATTTCATACTGTCACGTATTCCTGTGTGACAACAGAACATATATGAAGTCCCTTTTGCATAATTAGTTTCGGTTAAACAGCAGCACCTGGGCGGGGGTGGGGCGTCCTTTAGAAAAGAATAAGAGAATGTTCGAATATGTTATATGCCACGAATATGGCTCTGCGGCCACGCCATGAAGACGGCTATCGGGTTGAAAGAATTGAACGTTTTATTGAATGAATTTGTTTTGGATCGTATGTGATGTCTGGTGAAAATATGATGTGGTTATGTTTGCATATTGTTCACGGTAGTCGGGGTAGGCCTAATAGTTTTAATAAGCCTCTCACTTCCAGTGTTAGGTGGCAAAACAGTACATTTAAATTGTTTTTATATCTGCGTGCTGCGTGAAACGGGCTGCTGTTACTTCTGGTCTACAACCAGCAAGTAAATTATACACCCTTCCGGGGGTGTGTGAGACCGCACACGTGCGAACCTGTTTCAATGAGACACGGATGCAAACAAAACTATTTAAAAATGATGATTTGCAGTCGCGAAGCAATCTCCTTCATCTCGGACTGAACGTACGTGCCCTGCACTGTTTATGTCCGTACGAAAAGCAAGGAGCTGAATCCCGTCCGACAGGTTTAAGGACTTACACCTAAGCCGTGGGGGGCGTGGTTTGCCCCGCTGCCCCAGGGCATCTTTTGTCATCAGGGAAACCATGACGACAAATGACACCTGACTGTGCGCAATACCTTCTTAAAGTGGGACTGCTGCAAATGCGTGGCGGCAATTCTGTACTTTTGCTGACAGCTTTGCTAGCACTTTACACAAACCAGCAGGCTTTTTGTCTCACTTCACACTAGTTCAGATACATTTAAATATATCAAGATTGCCCTGAAAAGTTATGCAGTTAAAATAGCTTTGTTTTTGAATATTCATTAACTGTAAGGACCTATATAGTGTTAACTTTGTGCAGATTGCAGCTGAAGTATTTAATATCTGTGTAATTAGCTGATTAGCTAGACTGGGGTAATTGGGTAATTACTGCTGCATTATGAAATAAATTGATTGTACCCTAAACTGTATATAATAATAAACTTGCAATAAAACTAAACGTTCACTGTATTTAAGAAACCCAGATGTGTGCAAATTGTTAATTTTCATTTACCTTTGTAACGTGTCTAGTTTATATAGTGGATAAATCACAACTATGATATAAATGTGCCTTATTTAATGTCTAAAAATCTTAGCAGGCCTAGTTTTTGTAAGAATCGTAATTTCTTACGATTTAAAGAATGAATACTAGGAGGTAGACAAATTGTTACCTAATAAAAAGTAAGGCAGGTGCAGACCTATCTAAAGTCCATCCTGAGGTTTTCATAGTGAAAATGGGTTTCGCAAATCAATCAAATAATAGAGTAACAAAACAATGCAAAATTAAAACAAATCTATGTAAACAATAGGCGGTTATGATGAAGTATTTGTCAGTGGGGGTGCTGTTGTCCCTCTGCCTTTCCTTTAGTGTATTTGCATCAGGCAAACTGAGGGTTTTATTGCAAGGGAATATTCATCGCTAATACAAAAGCACACAGGAGCATGAGCTGTTGCGTGCTAAATTACGTGTTAGCGTTCGGGATGGAGTGGACTTTGTGGCGTTATTGGGAAACAAAGACGTGAAATGTGTTTGAAAAAGCTTTCGGAAGATTAGCTAAAATGCTAATGGTTTTGTTATGCGGTCTTGGAGGGAATTAGTACGGAATGATGAGTTATGGTGGAAATGCGGAGAAGCTCCTGTTCCGGATTGTCACCGCTTCTGCTTTCTTTTTCCCCTTTTTCGACGCACAGCCATGAAGTTGTGTGCTGCCATCGCTGTCTTTCTGTGGTGCGCTGCTGCTAGCTTGACATGGGCTGCCAAAATCGTCATCGTGCCTCCAATCATGTTCGAGAGCCACCTGTACATCTTCAAAACCCTCGCCTCCGCTCTGCACCGAGAGGGTCATGACACCGTGTTCCTGGTGTCGGAAGGAAGAGACGTGCCCCCGTCAGAACACTATCGCCTACAGCGCTACCCCGGCATTTTCAACAGCACGTCCGCGGACAACTTCCTGCAGTCCAAGGTGAAAAATATCTTCTCAGGACGCTGGACGGCTCTGGAGCTGTCCGACATCTTGGACCACTACTCCCAGAACTGTGACGTCATGGTGGGGAGCAAGGCGCTAATGACCCGCCTCAAGGAAGAGAAGTTTGATCTACTCCTTGTTGACCCCAACGAGATGTGTGGCTTTGTCATTGCCCACCTCTTGGGGGTTAGGTATGCGGTCTTCAGCACGGGACTGTGGTACCCAGCTGAAGTTGGCGCACCTGCCCCACTGTCCTACGTCCCAGAGTTTAACTCCCTGCAAACTGACAAGATGACCTTCTTCCAGAGGATTATAAACACAGCTGTCTATATGGTTTCCCGCTTCGGGGTGCAGTTTTTGGTGCTACCTAAGTATGACTGGATCATGAAGAAGCACAACATCCAGCCTGAAACGTCGATGCACGAGCTGGTACAAGGCAGCCGACTGTGGATGCTTTGCACCGACATGGCTCTGGAGTTCCCCCGTCCCACCTTACCTCACGTGGTGTATGTAGGAGGCATTCTTACGAAACCCCCAAACCCGCTTCCACAGGTGGGTGCTGAATGCCTGTTACAAACTGCTAGGGGCAGTTTCTTCGTTGTCGTTGTGTGTGGCTCCATGCATGCAGGTCGGTCGGTTCCTGACTCCAGTCCAGGCCGTCCTACTCTCCTGCGCCTCTTCACCGGCCTGCCTGACTGTCTCCGCCTGATGACGTCATCATTAGGCAACAGTATTTAGCCACTGGAGGAAGCCAGTGCCTGGTGTTTCGATTTTTGCTGCTCGGAGCCATAACTTGTGGCTGTTTTTTGCCGATGTTTGTGTGCAGTTGCTCCTGTGGTTTTTGTATCGTTTCGGTCCGTCATTCCTGTTATGAGCTTGGTCTGTCCCTTGGTTTAGTTAACCCTCTGTATGTAAATAGGGGTTTATGTCCTGCACATACTGGGTCTGGGTCGTAAACACGCCACATGGGTTTCCAGTGTTCTAACACAAAATCCTCTAACGTTATACAACATCTTGTAGTAGGATGTCAAGCCATAGAGGTTTTAGTCAGGGGGGGATGGTGGTGCAGTGGTCAGCACCATTGCCGCACATCACTGAGACCAGGGTTCAAGTCTCTACCAGGGTTCCATGCATGTGCATCGCCCTCATTAAATCTGAGTATGATGTGGGGGCGTCGCGTTTCAGAATGATTTGTTGGGGGGGGGGGGGGGGGGGGGGGGGGGGGGGGGGGGGGGGGGGGGGGGGGGGGGGGGGGGGG
>JABFEA020000054.1:572182-588715 GCA_019775915.2 Cyphomyrus plagiostoma
CTACCAATGGTCATGAAAATAAAGAAAACACATTGAATGAGAAGGTGTGTCCAAACTTTTGGCCTGTACTGTATATGAAACCAAAATCCTTCACATAGTACAGTGAAAATTGCACACACGGGTGAAAGCACTTACATACACTACTGAAAGACTCTCATATTAACAACTGAAAACAGGTACATTTACATACACTTTTTTTATAGGTAGAAAGAGTACAGTATAATGACAAAGTACAGCTAGTATATAAACCTGTAAAACCGTTATCATTATCAAATATTATGTATGCACTATGCTTTTATGTGACTGGCAGCGCAATGGGCCTGTTTACACAAGCATCACCACCAAGGCACTAGAGAGGTCTTACACTATGATGGCTTTTAGCTCCATTATAATGTTATGGGATCACCGTCATGCTAACCAAAATGTCTTTATGTGGCATGCGGCTGTAACGCAGTTGTGCAGTATTTTATGATTCAATAACAGCAGTCTTTTTGGAAGACAGAGTTGGTTATGAAGGACAGCTGATGCCAAGCTGGCTTTATTTCCCTATTTGAAATAAATTTAAGAAGCATAGGGTGTGGCTAATACTACGGAACATTGCACAAAGAATAATTGGTCCATCCAGTCAATAATGTATTTTTATGGTCATTGGCTAGTAAGTATAGGTTTGTTTGGTTACTCATCCGAGGTCTGCTCCTTCAAATTTCATTTACCCAAGGACACAACAGCTTTGGCCCGGATGGAACACAGGAAGTGACCGAAAGTAATATCGTGTAAAATCTATGGTCTCTAGTCTCATTTTTTTTAGTTGGTCTGCCAGCTGTCACTTATAGAATGTGTTTTACAGAAAGTAGTACAAAAGGTTATTTGCTGGACATTTCATTCTTACAGTTGACATTTGCTGAAAATGGCACAGTGTACATCTGGAACAGCTTGCTTAATTCGTTAGTTTGTTTCTTTATTTTTTCACTTTTTACTGAAAACTTAATGTTGGTTCCATTAGTTGCAATGATAATTAATGCAGCCCTAATCTGAACCAACAAGCTGTACACGACGGGCAAACTGGGTTGGAAGTGATTTCCTAAGTAAATTACTATTTTAATAAGTTGTATTTTTTGCTGTTTTACATTTCAGCCGAGGATGTTAGTTCTCGGCCCACCCTGGCAATGGCAGCTGCTTCTCCCGATGCAGTCTATTACGCCGGGGTGGGGGTGGAGGAATCAGCCTGAACTGTTTCTTTGATTCCGTTCATTCTGAATGTTGCTTTTGTCGTTTATTGTCACTGCAGTAATGCATGCGCGGGGCGCTGCGTCGTGCTCTCCTGTGACAGGAAGGCGCAGGAAGTCGACGCATGCAGATCGGCAGCATGTGCCAGAGGAAAAAAAAATACTATCAGTGTCAGGAATTGTATTACCCAATGATCTGAAGGAAAAGCTGCTGATAATGTCTTTTTTTAATCAATGGTCTCTTTAAGAATGGTCAGAAAGCTACATTAGTAAATCGGTAAATGCTACGTTGTGCACAGCGTATACCAAAAATACATATTTCCTTTACTTGATCTATACTGCTCTGTCTCAGGTTTTCAGGAATCATACCCAAAAGGTTGGGAAACAACACCAGACTGGTGGACTGGATGCCTCAGAATGACCTTCTCGGTAGGTATCCTTATAACCAAGCATAAAATAACTGGCATATTTACACAGATTATATTAATACATTTTAATTGCCTCTTAGTGACCTTTAGTTTTGTGTCTTATCTGAATTTGCACCAGCGTTAAAAGTTAGAGGTGAATCAGAAATTTCTGGCTTGGGGAAAGTTGGGTGTGTGTTTCAATACCACTTACGTCAAGCTGAATAAACTTGGCAATTTTCTCACCAGTCAACTAGAAAATCCAGGGATTTAATGTTCGCTGGGATTAGAGATTAATTGATCTTTAGGTTGTTAAATAGTTTAGGATTGGCTGTCATTAGCACTTCGAAGGCAGCGATTGTCCCTATGCATTTTACTTAATTTGATCGTTTTAACTAATGTGTTACTAATGTCCTTCAGTAAGCCACTACCTCACCGCTTGTGGAGACTCAGATCGCCGTCGCTCCTGGCATTGATTTAGTCACCCTTTCGTGAGCTTTAAATGATGCAGTTGACCCTGACATGTGCCCTCGCTCTTCTCCTGCTTCCCCGGGGTGCCTGTAGACAATCCGTCTCTTGTAAGAAGGGAGACAACGCAAACCCTGTGTTGCCCATCAGCCAGCAGAGCTGCAGACCCGGATGTAGTCGGTCTGGGGGGAGATGTTACTTTCTCCCGAGCCGCTCAGATATCTGTTTCCTGGTGATGTTATCCTCCTAACACCAAACGAGATCCCTGTGCGTCTGGGCATTTGATTCTTGACTAATGATGCATGTACCTACAGATTTAGTATTATGTTATATGCATCCACACAGCCTGTGACTGTTTTTTTGGGCACAGTGAATACAATACTGCATTCCGGAACTACATAGATATTAGATTGTCAAAAATATATGTTCTGGATATTGTTTGATTATTTTTGTAGTTAACTTTCTCTTAATATTCCAGTGGATGAAATATCAAAGATTCTTTGAAACCTATAATTATTTGTCAGGGAAATGCTCAGATTTTTTTCGTGCTTCAGGCAAAAATGTGCGTAATAAAGCCGTGACTCGCGGACAGAATGAAACTTCCCTTTCTGCACTTTCATCTGTTGCTTAGTGACAAACGGGTGAACCAAAGTAATACTGCTTCCTCCTGAAAAATCATATGAACAAAGTCCATTCTTTTACTGCTGTAATACTAGGTTATGCACAAGTCACTTGCGAACACATCCATTATGATTTTGCATTATTGAAAGTAGCAAGGAATTTGACTTGAAATGCAGCTTTTGGATGGCTGAGAATAGCCGGAGCAGGATGTGGATCATTACAAAGAAATACATCACTCATTGTGTAGTTACAGGTGAATCAGTAACCTGAAAACACCACCAATGCAATAAATGAGGATTTTCTATTCCAGACCTTTTTACATTTTCTTAAGGTGTCAGCAGTTTAAGGCTAAATGCAAATGGCTGCCACACTATTTCTGCAAGTTCACTAGATACATTTAGTGAACACACCTCCAACACGCCAAATATCGCGGCCTGTAAATAACGTATATCCTCATTAAATGTTACGCAACTGTTTAACTGTTCGAAACCCTTCCTTGCATGAATAAACTTGATGCTTCACATGCGGAAAAAGTCCCACGGCCAAAAGCAAGAAGCATGTTATACATCTCTGATTACAGTTCATTAGATCACATTGAATCACTGCTGTTCGACTCGGAACATAACAGGAACGTGTGTATTTGGATTTGGACGTGGGTGCAGATGTGAGCGATCTGTCGGTGTGCCTGTTAACAGTCTCTGCTCATTGTGTGTATTTTTCAAGGTCACCCAAATATCAGGGCTTTCCTCAGCCATGGGGGGCTCAACAGCATCTATGAAGCCATGTACCACGGCGTCCCAGTGGTGGGGGTCCCGCTTTTCGGGGACCACTATGACACCATGACAAGAGTACAGGCAAAAGGCATGGGGATAATGTTGGAGTGGAAGATGATGACTGAAGAAGACCTCTACCAAGCTATGGTCAAGGTCATAAAAGATGACAGGTAGCATGAACCGTAAAAGTGTCCATGACGTTTGATTTCCTATTTGTAACTCGCTAAATGTTTTTTTTTTTTTTTAATAAGTTGGCCAGGTAAGTGCACTAAGGGCCCTTTGCTGTTACAGCCTATGGCAGGGGTGGGCAGTTTTATTCAGAAAGGGCTGTCGGCTGTGGAAGTTTTTGCTGCAACTCCCTGATTAGATTACTAATTAGAGGACCGATTGGCTGAAGAGTCCTCACACCTGGGTTTGAGCAGCTGAGCTACAGGTTATCCCAAAAAGCTGCATACACACTGGCCATTTGCAGATAGGATTGGCCACCAATGGCATATTGCAAGATTAGGCATGTTAAATAACAAATAGCCAAATTATATCCTGTGTTCCCTGGAAAAGAAGAACCAGCTATATGGTTGTACTTTATATCATAAGGCAAACATAGTCAATCTTATTGCATTGTGGTTGCACGATACCTTAAAGCTCTGTATATTTAAGCTAAAAGGATAAAGTAAGGAGTCTTTTATCGTAATTGTCTATTGAGTACAGAGCACTAATAAATATATAATTTGAAAGCTGCATCCGCGATTGAGTTTCTCGGCTGTGGAGCAAGAGCGCCACCTGCTGACTAGTTGTTGCATTTAGTTCAAAAGCACTGATGCGCATGCAGCGTTTCGATTTTTTTTGCAGTTTGCATCCTGTACGGATGTAATTTAACATGCATTTAACAGCTAATTTCTAAAAGTCACTCAGTCCAAGGGCGCAGGAAGCAAACAGACCTTTTATATTTAAATTATGTCTCTCTCCCCCCTCCCCCCCCCCCCCAATAAATAAATAAATGAATAAATAAATCAAACTTCCTCCAGAGCCTTTCACTCAGTTTACGGGATACGTGGACAGGCTAAGTTTGTAAGTACAATTTCTGTGAGTTTGAGATTTAATGAAAATTGTTTGTTGGATTACATGAGGACTGAGTGAGTTTCGTCAGTTGGAGTTCCGGGGTAAAACATTCAGTGATTTATTTATTTAGTAAGTTTGCTGCTTTATAATAATGTGATTTGTACGGGTAAATGCTTCATACTCTGTTTGCCTTGGATACCCAAGTCTTGCATTGTCCTGTCTTTTGATCCGCAGGTACCGACAGCAGGCACGCCTCCTGTCTAACATCCACAAAGACCAGCCCGGCCACCCAGTAAGCCGGGCGGTCTACTGGATAGACTACATCCTCCGGCACAGGGGCGCCGACCACCTGCGCTCTGCCGTCTACGGCATCCCAACCCACCAGTACTTCCTGCTGGACGTGGTGGCGGCTCTGGCAGGCACGCTGCTCGCCGTGGCGTACGTCGCCTACCGCGTGGCGAGACTCGTCGTGACGCGGGGCCGCTCGGCGTCCGCCGCGGGCAAAGCCAATGGACACTGCTCCAACGGCATTCCCAACGGGAAGCACAAACGGATCAGCCACATCAAGCACGACAAGAAAGTGAAATAGGGCCGGCGGCAGGCGCAACAGCGGCAGTGGAAATGGTGCAGGGAAGGTACACTTCAAAGGGCATCTCTATAAATAAAATCCATTAAAATAACATCGCCGTGAGATACAGCAAAACATCGGGATGGGTCAAAGGTCATACGCTAAAGACGTAACCATTAGGAAAATTGACTTTTTTCTCCCCCCCCATCCTTCCCCAAAAACTTTTTGTTGGTGGAATCACTGTTGGAAAAATAACTGGAAAAGCCACGTAATTTGAGCAGTGAACATTTGCGAAGCTCATACTGATAAAGAAGCAGTAAACATGGACCCTTTTCCTGTTATATGTCTAGCACTTTACAAGTAATTTTAAGTTGTGAAAAGTAAAGGTGCACGGAGGCATTCCCACCATTAGGTGAATTGGCACGGGCAGCGTAAAGCTTCCGGTTTATCTAACAGTTATTACATTGACAACATGCACATCCTCTAGAACTGCTTGTTTTGCTGCTGGATAGATACGTCACCAAGTCCACTAGCTGATGGATCGATATGTTTTGTAGATTAGACATGCAAAGAAAAATGTGTAATGCTGTTAATTGGCACTAATATGTGGTTAGAGCTCCTTAAAAATGTATCACTGGTCATACTAACTTGATGGCAGCACCAAAATGTTATAATCTAGTCTTTAAAAAACCCTTTTTAATTAACTGCAATACTTGTTTGGCAGCAATCGAATGGAAGTTTAACAAGTACTGTAACACCCTATCGTCAAAATCATAACAAATGGTGTGTGCGTATGACTGCATATTTATGTATGGGTGCTTGCGTATGTGTGTACATATATGTATGTGTATATGTTTTATATGTACATATTTTATGTATGTATATAAAATATATACAAGACATACGTAAATATATAAACAATATAATATTTGAATAAACAATTGAATTTCATTTTTATTTGGGACATTTTGAATTTTCGTAAAGGGGAAAGTCCTCTGCATTTATTTTTATTATATATACATACATACATACACACACACACACTGTGTCTCAGGAAAAGAAAAAAAAAGGTAAAGGTTTGTACCTTGTCACTGGGTACCCTTGTAATTGTACCGTTTAAGATACAGAAATGGACTCTGAGTAACATCTTAAAGATACCACTCACCTTAATGTACCATCAATGGTACAGATATGATCCTCAGAGTCTATTTCTGTACCTTAAAAGGTACTATTACCTACAGCTAAGGGTATAGTCAGGTACAGCACCAGTGACAAGCAAAGGTACAAGTGTTTACCCTTTTTTCTGAGAGTGCATGTATGTGTGTATACACACACACAACACACACAAATTTTAATTACTCCCAACTGGAACATAACTATTGATTGAACCATTCCCTAAAAATGATGTGCTAGTTAGTCGAGGGGAAGAATTTCATAATCAAAAATCTATGTAGAGTATAGCATTATATCTTATATTTAGGGTAACTAATACTCAGAAATGAGAATCTGTTTCTGCTGAAACATATGCAAGCACATATGTAAATAAGTATAATTGGTTTATTAGCTGAGCAAGTGACCTTTGTGTGTGTATGTGTGTGTTTTATTCTTATATATTCATACGTTTTGTGTCCAATGATTTACTATATAAGCCCCTTTTTAGCCAGTGAAAACATGTTCATCTTTTACAAGAGTTATAATAATAAAAATCTACTAGTGTCATAATAGCAGAAAATTAGGAATTATCAGCCAAAAACTAATTATGTTTGGTAGGTCTCACGTATACATGAGTTTGCATCAGATTAAGTAAAGCATTAATACAACTAAGCCAGGTCTTATAAAGGTTAGAGTGACAACAGTGAAATGGAAAAAAATCTAGGTTCATATGTAAAGTAATAATAGTAAATGTAGACCGTGGGATTGTTTTATTAGAACAACCCGTAGGAGCTTCGTAAATAGCTGTAAGTAAACATAAAATTAAAAACTTTTTTGCTTGTGAGTTTTGGGGAGTGGCTGGTTGATGTAACTTATTTCACTGTTTACGCACTGTGCATTCCATTGTCTCAAAGTATTTTCTTGAACATGGTACTTTCATCATTATTATGTAACTATACTATTAGAACCCTGTTTGGGGTATAATTGCCATTTGTAGTGATTGGAATTTTTGGAGCTCTATCTACTGTGCATTCTTGACTTTTTTTGTCTTCATGGGTTCATTTTGCTGCTGCTTTTATCCAAAGTGGCTTATGTTAGAGGGAAGGCTTATGATTCATGTCTGCTCTCCAGGTTTTAAACCCACAACCTTTGCGTTGTTAATTAAATGCTCCATTTGTTGAGCTACATTTATAGGTTATAGGAGTTTTTCTGTTAAAATGAATGGCATCGTGGAATGAATGGAATTGTTCATATTTTTATGTATGCCACTGTGCTATATTATTATTATTATTATTATTATTATTATTATTCACACATTTCATTTTGGGAGCATATTCACTTGTTCTGATTTACTTTGGTTCCATTAGCAAAGGTCATTTGCTCACTTCCATCTCAGAATTAACTTAGTTTTGTGTAAGCACAGATTGTCAAGGCAGGCAGGCTGTTAAGTTTTGTTTTTTTGTATCTATCCAACTCACAATAACATTTTTGGGATAAGCCCTGGCAAAATACGCTGTTTCACTGTTAAAGTCCATTGAGATGAATTGTTTCATGATTTAACAGGTAAGCCCTGAAGGAGAGTGTTTCCCATGTTGATACATTGTGAAATGCCCTTCATTCTGAGCACTGGAATATAGTCTATAGTTCAGCTATCTGTTCTATTGTTGAATTATTATAATTTTTTTATAACTATGACACAGTTTTGTTTAAAAAATTTTAAAGCAGCTAATAACTTTTACAAAACTGTTGTAACGTTTAAGGATCTTTAGTTGCACTAAAAATTTTACATATTTATTAACGTGGTATGATAAATCATTTCTGACAAACCTAACATGCTTCTTTTTTTTTTTTGTAAAACAAGCAATAAAATGTATGAGGGGAAATAATTAATTGTGGCCTTACCTTTTGAAAAGCCATTTCACTATGAGCCTTAATCATCTGAAAGTGGAAAATCTGATTTATATGTACGTCAATACTTGAAGAAATAAAAAAAAAACACATTCACATCTTTGCAGGGGTTTTAAAACATTTTTTTTCTGTATATGTGTATGTTTGCGGATGATTAAAGGCCATGACTAGAGAAATGGCGGAAAAGAAGAGAAACAATGTACATGTGACTGAAGGGGCCTTTTTGTATCTTTTCAGTATTAATACTGTAAGGGAGAGCAAAAAAAAGTTGCTGCAAATTAGCACTTTACACATAAAAAGTTGCTTTTCCTTCTGGATTTTTTTGTGGATCTACAATGTCTAAAAATGGATCGGTGTACAACCTCTGGGTTCCTGGACAGTTTTTTTTCATTTTGAAACGTTAATTACCTGTTGAGATCCAAGATACTGTTCACTCTTTTGTTTACACTCCTGGACATCGTAAATAAGTGCTCTTTCCTACCTGAAATAATCCCTTACTCACCAGATTGCCTTGTACTTTTCCTGTACGTATACATTTTGATAAAAGTTCAATTTCCATTAAATCCGGCGTCCACCACTATAAATGACCTAATTGGTGCTGGCTTTGCATATTTTTTTAATGTTTTCAAATGTTTAAATTGTCTGTTGTGTGTTCTTATTGTAAATATAATATGAACGCATATGTACACATGCAAACGTACTAATGATAAATAAACATTAAATATTTTGTTGGCATTGGTTTCTCATTTCATATGCTCATTTTGCTATATGGTCTCCATGTTTTGGATATAATTTATTTTGCATCTTAAAGTATAAAGGAAAGTCACACTATAAGTAGCCTTTTCTGGCCTTTTTGTATAATTACAACCAAATCAAGACGTTTCTATATTAAAACAATTATGTAATAAACTTTGATGAGGAAAAGAGCTATTTTCACATGTTCGGGGATACCCTGACAGGGGAAAATCGAATACAGTGGTACCTCGGTTCTTGAACTTAATCCGTTTCGGACTCTGGATCGAATCCTAAAACGGTCGAGTTCTGATCAAATTTTTCCCATTAGAAATAATGGAAAACCAATGAATTGGTTCCTGGCCCCCCAAAATTACACCTCAGTATGTTTTTTTTTTTTTTTTTTTAAGAATTTAAACACAAAATGAACTGGATAAAACAAGAAGAGATTTTTTTTTAATGGCTTCCAAATCGATAAAGATCTTATCCCAACATTAACCCTGTCTTGCCCCAATCGTCCGCTCCTTCCCTGTGCCACGCCCCCTCGTTAACCTCATGTGGGATCCCCATGTGATCAGCTGTTTCTGGTTGTTGTCATTTGTTATCTGTATTAAGTCCGCATTTCAGTTTATTTCCCCAGTCCGGTCATTGGGTGCGTTCCAATTGCTTACAGCGCTGGCTTAAAGCAATGCATTCTGATCCTGACGCAATGCATTACGGTTAGATGCATTGCGACCTCTCACTTGGCTGCACAAACTGGAACCACCTCCGTGATGACACACCTTTGCCCTTATTGGCTGAAGAGTTTAGTTATACACATGACGTTTGTATCCCAGGCAGTTCTGCGTAATCTGCTATTTTTCCCGAATATCACGTAAAGCAGTAAGAACTGGTTTTCAATTAATTTACCTGGTCAAATAAAGTTTAAATAAATGACATAAAAGCTCTAATAGTGCACGTAAGTTTTTTTTTAATTTGTTAGTTACTGTAATGTTGCGCTGCTTTATTTGGTTAATCGTCCAATCTGTGAAGAAGGCATTCAAGTAAGAATTGCATTGTAGTATGACTCATTTCCTGGCGCTTACAATTTATATTAGAGCAGCTTTCAAGGTTCAACTTCTGATATTCAGATCAAGTTCTAAGTCAAACTGGTTTGTTCGACTTTCAAGAAATTTGAGTTGTAGTGAGTTCGAGAACAGAGGTACCACTGTATTTTATTACAAATTGTTACGTATAATATTCAATGATTTATGACAAGAAACATATTAAAGATTGTAGTGATGGTATCTGATAACATTAAAATACAGGAAGAGCCAGTGTATTGGTCTGTTATTTGCAATTGAAATTCTGTTTCATAACGTTAGATGAATTTCCATCTCAGATAACACTGAGAATATTTATTCCATTATGTAACCTCCAAAGTTGGGTAATTGAGGTCCAGAGAGTAAAAGTCCACACCGGGATTTTGTTGATTTTGGTTGACTCTTTATTCTCTTTATTCTTTATTATTTATTGACTCTTTATTCTGTGACTCTATTCTCAACTGGTTGGTTGAAACAAAATTCCGGTCTGGACTTTTACTCTCTGGACCTGAATTACCCAACTCTGGTAACCTATCCTTTACTTGTTTGGTATTTTGGGTACAGCTGTTTTTACTGTTTGCCAGTAATTCTTCATGTCTCCTCATAATGTTGCCATACATCCTAAAAAATCTAAATGTTTGTTTTTTTCTCTGTCAGAATTGATTGTGGCCCATATGCCATTTAAACATAACCAAGGCATTGATCGCAGGTTTTTTTTTTTGGGGGGGGGAGGGGGAATCAGCGCCCCCTACCCTGCAGTCCTGCTGGCAGGACACGTGCATCTTTTGGCCACAGGATGCGCCAGAAAGCCAGACGGAGCAGAAGAACACAAAAGGAATTGCCTCATGAGCCTGTAATAGATACCTGTCTGATAGCAGAGGAGCAGTGATAGGATACCAGTTGACCGCTTGGAAGAAAAACTAGTTTGTTAAAAAAAAAAACCTCTCCCTTTAAGCGGTGCTTCATTCATGGTGACTTCTATAGCCACAGCAGATGGAAAACAGACTGAGCAAAGCAAACAAAAACTTGGCAAACCGGTGCATTTTTGCTTATCCTGTCTCTTTATTTTTTAACAGAAAATGACACAATAGTAACCAATGGATTTTTTTAAATGCATTTTTTCATCCCCCAGTTGAACAATTCATTTCCAATGAATCCAGAGTGAGGTCAAGGGACCGCTGAAGAATATTGCTTCTGCATTAGGCCTGAATGCAGCTGAAATGATGGTTGTTGTGGTGTCAGGTATCAAATGCCTGTCCAGTAAAGTAAATGGAGCGGCCTCACATACAGCTGCATCTCAGAGATAGTTTTCTATTTTTTTGTTGTTGTTGTCTGCATGCTGAGTGAAGGATTGTAACCAGACACCATGTCACTTCCCGTTTCCGTGGAATCAGTTAATTATTGAGGGACTAGCTTGTAGGCCGGTATATGGTCACTGATCTCCGTAAGGATGTTACTTTCTGTTTGAAGAAAAATGATTGCGTGAAAGAGTTTATTTATAAATCATTCTGCGTACAACTTGGAATGCATTTTTTGAAAAGCCATTATCGAGCGTTTTTCACCGGGGAGATTTTATTACTAAAGTCAATCTGTTTTCAGATTTACTAAAAAGTGTCTAAAAAAGTGAAGATTTGCTCCATAATCAGCTCCAGCTCAGAGAAATGGCAATTTTAGTAGCTTGAGGGGGAATAAAAATGCTTTGAATCAAGGCATCATTGTAATAGGCTGTGGAATGTATTCAGTGTTATTACACCAATATAGACAGCGTGGCCAGCAATGGAATTACCTGTCTTTGTGAAAATACGATTTCCTCCCAGATGAACATCATATTTGACAGTCGTGTGTATTATATTGTTCATTTCAGTTCACAGCTGCAGACTGAGACCTGAAATGTGTCCTAGCATTTTCAAGATAGTGGCCCCTTCTCAGAATACAATTGAATTGATTAATTGAATTGTATTTCAGTTGAACTGAATTTCATGTTTCCTCTTTAAATTATGTACCTGATCTCAAAATTCCTACATTGAGTCTAATTAATTAAAAGAAGGTGGTTTATATACAGAGTAATTCTGCCCATAAACAGAACAAAGCAGTACTGACCTGTCCACAAAAAAACAAATCTACCATTGTTTATTTGCCAGTATTAAAATTCTTCTCCTTCAAGCTTTATGCTCGTTTGATTTTGTGGGAAAATAAACATTCTAGAATCTACATTTGTTGCATACAAATAACCATCTCAACTGTACAGTATCAACCCATACAGTAGAGTGAATGATGAACGGCATAGTGGTTTAGATCTTTCAGCTAGTTCAGCTGAGGGGGGCTGACCTTCATATACAGCTGGCGCGTTTCCCATGATTCCATGGGGTTAAGGGAACTCAGAATCACCTGCGGGAACATAGTTGCTCCAGCAGTCTGTGCAGCCACAGGCAGTTTCTCATAACATGCTTAACCCTATAGACCCTCAGACAAAACATTTGACATTTATTTACTTTGCAGACCACTGCACATTCAACCTCTTTATGTATAGGCGGCAACTGAATGCATATTTTAAAATAGCTCTACTGTGAAGATAAATCTGATCATGTAATAGTTACTTTATTGCACTTCATTGTGCTTTGACAGGTTCGTTTCCTTGATTGAAAGACTCATCCAGCTGTTTCACATTAACATTAGTGACGCCTGCATGATTATAGAAGACTGACCAATCAAGCACATAATATGGAAGTTTATGTGCACTGTCCTAGGTCAACCTAGCACTTCTATATAACAATTATTTCATACTGATGAAGTCGCTGTGTTAAAGGTAAGAACATGGATCCCTAAAACAAAAAAGGGGTCATAGATTTCTCTGGAATGTGTATACACATATAAGCTAGCTTGCCATTAGTACCGACATTTCTGCTCGATAGGCCAGCACTGCATTTCATCTGCTGCCATCTTCACAGTCGGAATAGTCTTTCAGCAGGGCAATTGCCACCACCACCCCCCCCCCAACCCAACCTGTTCCTTGGCATTTTGGTTATCAGCCTTCTTGCAGAAGATATAACATTGAAGAAGGGCTTCTGATCCAGTTGTAAGCTACCGTTACAGTCCAAAATTGTCCCCTTTCTGTGCCAAAATCTTTCTCAGGTGCCTGGTGGAACCTGAAAGGGGCAAAGGAATATATTACTTCACAAAAATGTTCTGAGGGCAGAACAAAAAGTGATTGGTTCAGAGAGATAATCAATGAGATTGTAGAGGAGGAGGGTCTAATCAATAAGGGTCTATAATGTGCAGTTCTCTCTGTGAACTGTGCAGTGGTCTGCAAAGTAAAATAGTGCCAAATGGACCAAGTGTCAGATGGCTTGTTCCCGCCTCTTTTAGTTGCTTGGACCCACCTCCTCTCCAATGTGATTGGTTACCTCTCTGAACCAATCATTTTCCCTTTTGCCCTCAGAACATTTTTTTGAGTAGGTAAAACTCCTATGAGCTATATTCTGATGAACATGAAACTATATGATTTAATCATGACCGCTTAGTTTAAAATTAGTCCTAGGAGGACAATATATAATATGCTGCTTATAAATAACACAACAATAATGAGCAGCCATATTTCTTATCCTTCCTAAAATTGCAGAGAGATCTGGACTTCGGCCGACATCTTTACAGTTACACAGTGAGGTATGATTGATTAATGGAGAGCTCATATGCTATACAAACAACATGAACAAAAGCATATTAGTGGCAGCCCTCAAGAAACATAAATCTATACGGCTTCTGAGTGTCTGATTGTCTTCACTAAGATGTGTCTTTCTCTGCATATGACTGCTGCTCATATTCTGGGAAATAGATTAGTTATTATGACATTGTGTAATTACATACCCAAGACAACTTGTTCTTTGGAAAGCAAAAGGGATTTTTCATTATTATTACCATTATTTAAACAAAGCCCGAATGCTAGCGCGGCCCCTTGAGTGAGAGTATTATTTATTGGCTTTGCGATGCTAATTAAACTGGGTTGGCAGATTGAAAGCCTTTTCTGTGTTGTCTGCCGCATAGCTCTGCCAGAGGCACTATGGTGGCACAAAGATTACATGACAACTGTCTGAATCCCACTCACGGCTACCAGAATGCTTACAATGGCAAACATCAACTGGCACATTGTTAAAAACTGCTCAGGAACTTTGGGTTGGAACTTATCTCGAGTTTATCATAGACTGACTCTTTCCCGTGTGTGTGCACATATATGCAGATTACCCATATTGTGTGAGTGGGTGCCATACCATGGACTGGCATCCCATTCAAGGTATCCCACGACTTGTATCATTTCCTTCCTCGCATAGATTCCAAACTCAAAAAGTGATAAATATATACACACTCGCCTATATGTTTGCGTCCTTGTGCAGTGCAATGTGCAGTGAACAGCAGTGGAAATCATATTTCACTGTTCACTACTTCACTGGCCCGTGTTATTGCATATACTGGAATATGCGGTAAGGTTTGATTCATTGTGTAGTAATATAGGCCTGAATATGGGTGAATATTTTTACCCAAAACAGGATCGCATTTCTATGTAACAGTCAGTAGATACTGCAAAAGCCTGGACCTTCTCATTGTTGCAGGTTAATGAACTGCAAATGGCCTGTTTTTATGTGTGTATTTGGGAAACCAATCAGGTGGCACTGCCCTGCAGGGCAAGATGCATCTAGCTGTGCAAACAGTTTGTCGTGTATCACTTTATATATCCTCTTTGTGGCCCGTTCATTAAAATTTAACTCAGATTCAAGGGACTTTAACTATGCAGTGCATTTAATGTAAATCAGTTTGATTTTGTGATATTCCATGCAGGGGGCGGCATGGTGGTGCAGTGGTTAGCACTGTTGCCTCACACCTCTGGGACCCGGATTCCAGTCTCCGCCTGGGTTTCATGTGTGTGGAGTTTGCATGTTCTCCCTGTGTCGTCGTGGGGTTTCCTCCGAGTACTCCGGTTTCCCCCCACAGTCCAAAAACATGCTGAGGCTGGTTGGAGTTGCCAAATTGCCCGTATGTGTGCATGAGTGTGCCCTGTGATGGGCTGGCCCCCCATCCAGGGTTGTTCCCTGCCTCGTGCCCGTTGCTTCCGGGATAGGCTCCAGACCCCCTGTGACCCAATAGGATGAGCGGTTTGGACAATGGATGGATGGATGGATGGATATTCCATGCATAAAAAAATATTCACAAATTAACAGGAAATAAAAATATGTAATATTAATGCAATTTTTTGCAGTGGAATTGCTTGCTTTTTCCCAACCTGTAGCTCAAGATGTTGAGTAAAATCCATCCATCCATCCATCCATCCATGGGCCCTGGTAGTGATTTTGGGCCCCCATAGAGTGGCCCTGCATCCGTAATCTAACCACTTGTCTTAGTTTGGGGTCCAGGGGATTAGAGTCTAATCCACACAGCACAGGATGAGATGGGGAAAAATGTGTTTTAAATATATTTTATTATCTATGGAATATGTGTGATACTAAGGGCCAGTTTCACGAACAAGGATTAAGACTTGTCTTGGACTAAATTGCCATTTAATGGAGATTCACCATTGTAACTCAAAGCTAGTCTAGTTTTAGGCTTAATCCTTGACCGGGAAACTGGCCATATATGTGTTAAGTTAGCATTAAGATATAGCAATATTATTTTGAAAGTCTGCATATTTAATGATTTCTTAATTATGATTGAACAGTACCTTGAATACCACAGGTAAAATCAGGGGTCTCCAACTCCGGTCCTGGAGAGATACTGTCCAGTAGGTTTTCTGTCCAATTTGGCTTCTGATGAGCCACACCTGTTCTTGGTATTTACCTGAGGACAGGTGTAGCTCATCAGAAGCCAGGTATGATAGAAAACATACTGGACGATAGCTCTGCAGGACCGGAGTTGGAGACCTCTGGGTTAAATGAAATTCATGAATGTGTTGGACTTGCACCTCAACTTTGGCAACACCAGATGGCAGTATTGTATCTTGATACTGTACCTTGGTAGCTGACGTTCAATTGCGACTTGCTTGTGCCGCGGTGATTTAATGATCAGTACTTTTCCATCCTTTACTAAAAATGAAGTAATCTGTTACTTCAGGCTGTGTATTCCCCGTGGTGGCCCTGTATTAATTAGTATAATATCTGGATGATTATAGTAAAAAAAAATAATCATCCTCATGGGGGCTGGCTTTACCTTTCAACCTTTGTACTCACTGAATGTTACGACACTGTACGCAGAAAAGGCAGATTACATTCGAAGCAGCAAGAATCACACCAAGGTAACTGTTGTTCATTATTAATGATTATTAATGAGCGGGGCGGCATGGTGGTGCAGTGGTTAGCACTGTTGCCTCACACCTCTGGGACCCGGATTCTGGTCTCCGCCTGGGTCACATGTGTGTGGAGTTTGCATGTTCTCCCCGTGTCGTCATGGGGTTTCCTCCAGGTACTCTGGTTTCCCCCCCCAGTCCAAAAACATGCTGAGGCTGATTGGAGTTGCCAAATTGCCCGTAGGTGTGCACGTGTGAGTGACTGGTGTGTG
>JABFEA020000054.1:591707-604704 GCA_019775915.2 Cyphomyrus plagiostoma
TATATATGAGAGAGAGAGAGAGAGATAGACAGATCAGTAAGGCTTAACATGTGGACATTCCTGCATCCACGTGTGTTTTTTGTGTCAATGACATAACAAAGACTTGCCTCTTCCTGAAGTATCTTAGACATGACAATAAAAACCATTGATTGTTGGTGGTGTTTTACTGCTGAATCAGCAGGATGATGTTTCGCATGGCGCTTAAAGTTATAATGAACAAAAGACATTTTTAAATGGTGCTTCTCCTGGCATAATTTAAGCCTGATGAGTAACAGACACGCACAGCAAACATCCGTCTCGTCGCAGACCATTACTCTCAGCGAAATGACACGACTGACTCTGGTTACGATGAGATGAAAATCACATGAAACTGCATAACTGCATTCCAAATGGGCTAAAAAGCAAAATTTAAGTGTTTATTCTTTAGTCATGGTGTTGCAGTAGCTTTAAAATGTGCTTATTATCCCTCATAACTTAGGCTGTTTGTACGAACAGGCTTCAAATAAAATGCATACTTAAAAAAACCATGGCAAAGCGTGGAAATCTGAATTTGAATGTGATTATTTTCCACCCTGGGAATGCATTTCACCATTACGTTACCAATACAACATTTCTGCAGACCACCATCAATATCAAAGACAATGTCAATTAAGGTCCACTGAGAGAAGGCTTGCATTAACTGTAAACATCCTTCATTTAGTCACGGATGCGGTTATTGTAATAAATGGAAATGCCGCCTCTTGCCAGCATGTATATTTGTCATTAAAAATATATATTAGGAAAACATCTGGTGCTTAACTAAAGTGCAATGGTACGGTTTCATAAATTTAGCAAGGTGCTCGTAGACGACAGCAGGAATTCAAGATGGTAACGTGTAATAAAAATGTCTGTTCTCTCCTGGGAAGGTGATTTAACTGTGCATAGCAGAGCCGCTTAGCCAACATACCTGTGACCTTTCAGATGATGCCGAAACAACAGAAAGGTCATGGCATGTGTGTCCTGTGAAGGACGCTGGTGGATATGCTGCCTTTACTGCATGTTTTCCGGAAATGATAAGATCTAATTAATACAAAAGTCACAGAGAGGTTTGCTATGCAGGAATGCTGCACCTAATTTCATATCTGTAGTTTGAAAGCTCTGTAATTATTCAGTCTGAGTCTGAGGTGTGGTACTGACCAAGGTTTGAACCTTTTCAGGGAAGAGCATTAGATTGCTAAGGTAAAAAACTAACTCTTCAACTAACGTTTGGTTTAGCTTAAGGATGCTATGCTCGTAGTGGAATCTGATAAATCCTGATTGCAGGAAGTCCTAGAGCAGGGTCATTCAAATCACGGTCCTCGAGGTCTGAGCCCTGCTGGTTTTCCAGCCTTCCTTTACCTGTGAGCCTGGTGTGAAGCCTCAGATGTTCTGAGCTCCACCACTGGCGAAGTAGTTAGAAATTCGGGGCCCCCTGACAAAATATCACCTTGCCCCCCCACCACAGTATATTATCTTATTTTATAATTTTATGTATTCAAGGCCCCCTGTAAAGTGCTGGCCCCCCTGAATCTATCAAGGTACCCATGCTGCTTTGATACCCCCTGTCCACTACATCTCATTACCATGTGTGTGGTTTGGTGGGCTAGTGTTCTCTTCCTGCAATCAGAAGGTTGCTGGGTCACATCCCATAGTCGGCAGATTAATGTCAATGTTGGGCTTTTGAATAAGGACCTTTACCCCAATTACCCAAGGACCGACTGACCCTGCTGCTTTACATCAAGGCATCTGCAAGTACATTCCATTCGAGTTATTGATAGTTTAAATGGCCATCTTGTACTACTCAATAATAATAATACTAACTTACATTTATATAGCTCCTTTCACAATCGCAATGTTGCTTTACAGGAGGGAGAAAAATCAGTAATTAGTAAAGCAGGAAGAGACAGAAGAGAAAGGTCCATGGAAGAAAAATGTCTTTAGTTGCGATTTGAAGGAAGAGAAGCGGTGCCTGTCCAGTGAAGGAGGCTGGCGGATGTGCTGATTTTACTGCATGTTTTCCTGAATGATAAGATCTAATTAGTACAAAAGTCGCAGAGTGGTTTGCTGTGCAGGAATGCTGCAGCTTCATATCTGTAGTTTGAAAGCTCTGTAATTATTCAGTCTGAGTTAGCATTAGATTGCTAAGCTACAAAACTGTAGTGCAGGGTTCTTCAAATCTGCACGTCGATTCTAAATCCAGGCCGTGTTTTCAGTTCTCCCAGGTAGTTAGTTTAATAATTACTGATTCTGATTGGCCAGAGGCTTCACACCAGGCTCACAGGTAAAGGAAGGCTGGAAAACCAGCAGGGCTCAGACCTCAAGGACCGTGATTTGAATGACCCTGCTCTAGGACTTCCTGCAATCAGGAAGTCGCTGGTTCAGATTCCAAAGTTGACAGAGTTATGTCATCATTGGGCCCTTGAGCTAAGCCCCTAACCCCAGTTGCTCCAGGGACCAATCCCGCTGCTATATCCTCCTGAGACCCAAAGGAAAAAGTGTCCTTCAGTTTTGGGTCTTTTGTCTGTGGAGGAAACAAGACGTCTTACAATTTAGATTTTTTCAAATTTATTTTTATTTCTAATTTCACAGCATTTCCTCTTTAGTGTACAACAGGAATAAATATGTTTCCTAACATCAGTGAAAAGATAGATGCAAAAACAAAATGTCCACTACAATGGACATAAATGAATGGGTGGAGTCTCAGGAGGATATTCTATTTCAGTTATTGATATTTTAAAATGCTCATCTATTACTGAAACGGCTTATATTTTTCTATGTTTTTCTACAGTGATAGCTAATAAACCCATTTGTCCACTTAAAACAAATTTGGATATCCTGTATAAAGAAAAAGTACTCCAATGTTTAACAACACAATTATACAGCGGTTTCCAGAGTACAGTGATTATCAGGTTTAATTCACACTGCAAAGGTTCCGGGACCAGAACCATGTAGAAACACTTAAGTTTAGGCCAACAATTCTAAAGAGAGCTTTCAGCACCTTGTTGAATCAATACCACGTAGAATTAAGGCAGTTCAGAAGGCGAAAGTGGGTCAAACACCGTATTAGTATGGTGTTCCTAATAATCCTTTAGGTGAGTGTATTTGGGGTGGTGTGTGTCTGTGGGCAAGGGCTCGCTTATGGGAGTTTTACTTACAGAACAATGTTCTGGGGACAACAAGAAAAATGATTGGCTGGCAGAGACAACCAATCGGATTGCAGAGGAAGTGGGTCCATGCAACTGATTGGTTGGTTCCGCTTTCTCTAGTTGCTTGGACCCACCTCCTCTACAACGTGATTAGTAATTTCTCTCAGCCAGTCATTTTTCTTTCTGTCCACAGAGCATTTCTGTGTAAGTAGGACTCCCATGAGCCTAGGACTCTGTGCCTGTGATCGGAAAGTTGCTAGTTAATATCCTGTTTCCCCGAGTGATGTCACCCTTGAGCAAAGCCATTAACCCCAATTGCTCAAGGGACACTGTCTGAGCCTGTGTCACTTTCGATAAAAATGCCTGCTAAATAAATACGTACAATATATAATGTAGAAATACTGATATATGTTTTTTTTATGTTTGAGCTATTATTTTATATGATATTAATATAATGGACAACTCTAATATAGTGCATTTTTAGTGCGTGCAACATGTGTGAATGCCCTGATGTGTTTCGAAAAAGCGGAAAATTTATTACGGATAAAAGCAGCCATTAGCATTAGTGGACATCGCAAATGGGAAAGAAGAGAGGAATATCCAGCTGAGAGCCAGCTGTTAGCTTGGCTGCAACATCTTTAAACGTCAAACCTGTTTTTTAATCCAATTCATTCAGCAGCTGCAGAAGACTGTGTGTGGTCCTGCCCACCATCCCAACTCCGTAAGACAACAGCATCTAAAGGGAAAAAAATAGCTGTACCTCTTTTCCCAGCTTTCGTCAGGAGAAACCAGATTGTATGCCGTGGAAGGGTATGACTGTTGAAGGGGAAAACCATGGTTGTGTTTATAAAACGCGTAGCATGCTTTTGAATGTATAAATAACGGGACAAGTATGTTTTCAGGTCTCAGTACAGGCCCTTGGCTGTTGCCGTTGAGATCTTATAAATGCGATTTCCTCTCTTTCATTCCACCAGCCTGCTGCCATTTTTACAGTTATGATGAAGTGCTCGCCTCCCCATCCCTGAACTTCATCAGCAAAAATTTAGGGTTTATGCGAGAGGATGCAATCAGGTCTTCCATTAAATTTTATCTGGCCGTCTATTGACAGTTACGGCCATGAGGCTTCAGGGCCACAAGTGGAGATTCTATTCCCCAATTTTTATCTCTCTCTCTCTTTCTCTCCCTCTCTCTCTCTCTCTCTCTTTATATTATGACCTGTTTTTGTTGGCCAGAACTTGTCCTGACAAGGGCTTTGATCTCATCAATTCGGCACACTTGTCGTCAGGTATTATTAATTTTTTTTTTTTTTTTACCCGATAATTATGGGCTGCATGCTAATTGTCTACGCTCTGAGTTTTCCCCCGTTAAATTATTGCGGCCTGTTTTTAAAATTAGAGCCGCGTACCACCTCCTCCGCTGCTTGTTCAGCTCACCTGAAGCAAAGCACACGGCTTTAGTGCTGTGGAGTTTGCATGTCTTCCCCATATCTGGCAACTTGCCATCTCTAAAATGCAGATTGTAATTTACATAGTTTTAAGTGGCTTTTATTCAAAGTTACAAACGTTTTGTAGACAGGCAGGCAGAGCTGGGTAGTTCAGGTCCACAAAGTAAAACCCCAGACCAAGATTTTATTTCAACCAGTCAATTGAGAATAAAGAGTCACAGTCACTGAGTATTCAACTGGTTGGCTGAAATGAAATCTTGGTCTAGAGTTCTATTTTTGGGACCTGAATGATCTCTCTCTGCATTAGAGTCCACCAGTCCCCAAGTGGAGTAATTGGGGATTAAGGACCTTGGTTGAAGGTCCAACAGTGAAATCATTCTGTCAACCAGAAGATTTAAGCCAAGAATCTTCCAGTCACAAGCATGTTGCCCTAAAACCCTGAACCACTCACTACCTGCCTGGACACCCTGGACTGGCAAAAGTGATAGGGAATTTAGATGGATAGACAATAACATCTATTTACCACTTGACATTTAGGCTACATTCTTATAATAAATTCATTCATGTTGATATAATAATTATATAGGACAGACAGACAATTTTCCTGGATTTCCATCATCATGTTGCCAGTTTTCATTTCCCCTCTGAATAAAATGGCACAGTGAAATATTAGCTTGTTCCTCCTTTTGAAGTGCTTCTTCTCACTAGCTTCCTCTTCCTGGCACAGAGACTCACATCAGTTCCCGCCTGTGCTCATACGCTCCAGCTTTCTTTTCTGTGCAATTATTGTCATTCCATATCTGAGTGTTGCATTGCTCACCCGTGAAGCAGTTCCAAACCTGCTGTTGAAATAATGTCATCACTTAACCCGGGATTCAAGATTTGCCCACAGTTGATCAATGTTCCCCCCAAACTTTCCTGGTGCATCATTTAAGATGCATAATAAAAAATGTATTTAAATTACCCACAGGTCATACGTCCTTCTGAATTCTAATCAGATCGAACACGCCCACATATTTCCATTATTTGTACTTCATGTTCTTTGCAGATGCTTGTTTTTACCAAGGAGATCTGAGATCTTCCTATGCACTGTAGTGTTATGGGTGATAACTGCAATGCAAATGTAAATATACTACATCAATTTCATCGTACGGAAATACATACATACATACAAAGACACTGAAACCATACATACGTTCCACCTCAGCTCATACCCACCAAAGACAACGAGGTATAACTTTAGTGTGAAAGTAACTTTACTATTTGATACGCGGAATGTTATTGATTGTTGAAAGACAATAATTTGCATGATATTTTTGTACGTTTCTGGTGTCCTAAAAGAGTTACAGTTCCACAATATTTGCTCGACTTTGTCTTCCCCAGTTTGTTATCGCATTTATGTTTCTGCCTGTATAATTAATTTTCCTTTCTATACCCATATATCCGGTTCCAGTAGCTAGGGGCACAAGGCCGGAACTCACTCATGCCGGATGCACGTGTACACTTTGGTAACTCCATTGCACCCTTGCGTGTTTCTGGACTGTAGGGGGAAACCAGAGAACCCAGTGGAAACCCCAAGGCGAGAACATGCATATCCCACACACATAGAACCAGGGTAGAGACTCAAACATTGGTCTCCAGAGGTGTAAGGTAACTGTACTAGTCACTGGGCCACCACATCACATTAATCGTCCTCCTAATGGAACTGGAATTCCCCCTCTGTGGACGGGATTCCAATTTCATCAGCAGTTCTACATAATGAACAACAGTGAAAACAATGGTGACCACAGGTACAACGAAGGAATAAAATTTCATCACATCTCTGAATTAATAAACTGCTTTGACTATATTGGTAAAGAAAATGGGTAAATGGATGGATTATTGCCTACATTATAAAACCCAGGAAGCCTAGTCACTGATAAACAACATCTTCATTAAGTGCTCCATGCATGCATTTGTGAATTTTCATTAAAATTTCCACTCCCTTTCGCATATTCAGTTTTGAACACAACCGTATTACAATCAAGCCAGCAAGCTACAAGTTCGCTTAAAGTTCATGTACTACTGTCAAACTTGAGCACTGGCTGGCTCATAGTCATCTGTCTTTGTAACTCTTACCTACAGACCCTTAGTAAAGCTTTTCACATAATAATTATCAAATAAGTGCATCTCAATAATGGGCGGAACCCTTAAGTAAGTAACTTTGAGATAAGAGTAAAAAAAAATCAAGTAGTATAAGGATCAAACGGGATTCTCGTTACGTTATTAAATGTTAGTTGAAATGACCCATCAGGTTGCCAAAATATGACAGAGTGTAATTCGGTACAAACTCCACTACAAGACCAGAAGTGAATTTAACATTTATCTGACTGTGTGACTGGATGAATTATTTAGTATTGCCTAACCTGCCCATGGACCATCATGCAATGCCCTGATAATGGAATTCTGTGATCAAGGGCACCGGGGGATTGTAACCCCTGAAGTGATATTTCCAACAGCCTATTGTGAATAAATGGCTGACCTCCAAGCCTATTGCCCAGTGCGGTGGACTGAGGGAAGTACAGCAGATTCATGGACTGCAGGTAACATGCACACCCAACTGCGTGAAATACAACAGATGCACCACACTAAATATCACGTTACTTATGTTTGTAAATATAATCTCTTCATTTACAATATTTTGCTCTCATTACGCAATTACCATCTGGAGACCCTAGTTTGAAGGTATAATGTAAGAAGCCATGATACAGACATACATTCAGTGTTGTTTGCCTTGAGTCAATAGCTTCACAGCTAACAGGGAACATTCCCAGAACTAAGCCCGATGTTCCGTGAAGCTCTTTGAAAAGTTGTTTGAAAACATTTTTTTTCTATGTTTTTCATTTCATTAAGTTTTACATAAAGGTTCTGTCAGTTTAAATTATTAACCAAACATAATTTTAATGCAATAAATGTTGGAAAATATTGTCTAATAATAATTCTTTTATTCTATGAAAGTGCTATATGTGCATACTACAAACATGCCATCGAACCTTGAACCCATGTGATTTTTGATGTAAAGCAACAGTGCTCTGACATGACTTTCATTGTTTCTATATTATTAGTCTTAGCTGTAACTAAACACTTTGAAGGTTTCCGTGCCTTATTTGTAACATTCATAACGTAAAAGTTTTCTATCAGGCTAGTCGCCTGGCAAGGGATTTGTTGTGGCCTAGCACATAGCATCTCCAGAGTTGGGGGTTCTGCTCTTTATCCATGCATGCTGGGAGGTCTCCCTGTATCATCTGGGTATTCCCCAGTAACCCCAAGACATGCTAAAATGCTAACTGGCATTTCTAGACTACAGAAAGTATGTGCACCTTCCGATGGACTAGAATTCTGCCCAGGGTGTCCCTGTGCTGCGTGGGACAGTTTCCTGCCCAGGAATAGTGCTTAGAAGATGGACGGGAAGGCAAGCTTCAGTGCAGGTTGCATGCATCGTTTTCAAAATGCTTTCTCAGGGAGCCTGGCTGATGCCTCATGCATGATCCATGTTTCTGGGGATAGATGCCGGATCAGGACTTTTTAGATAAACGCACATGGGAAATGTATGGACGGCCGTTTTCTTGAAGGTATGTCTTCGCTTAACCTGCATATTGCAGACTATGCATGTGGCCTACAGCAGGGATTTGAGGAATTATAGGCAATAAGTTCTTCCTCTTCCTAGGTCCACCTGTGTCATCACGTTTCAATCCCTCTCGGCCTGCCGCTGCTGTGATGTAGAAGCTCACAGTATATATTAAACCACATATCTGTCTGCTCCATCTCTGACACGGGTGGCGCTAAGTGCTGTCCCCGCTTCCAGCTTCAGACCTCAGACTCCACCTCATCTGCTACTCATCCGTTAGGCTCCAAAACTGGCAAGTAAGTCTCTGAAAGGCTGAAATCTCACATTATGTGTCACTTCTTCACAGACTTCCCTGCTTGAGTGCATCCCATTGAAATCCTTCCAGTGCTGTTGGCTTCTCATTGTCAGACGCTATATCGGAACCCCCTCTCCCTCTTGGGACAGTGTTAGAAAATATCCCTATCTCTTCTCTTTTATTTGTTCCAAATCCCTCAGTCCCAATCCTCTGTGACCCATTTCTGAAGAAATCCTCCTCATTACCCCTAGCATACAGTAAGAATACTGTTTTGGTATGTACTGTAAGATACAAGTGTGGTTTTTGCTGAAACATTGGGGTATACCTCTACACTAATATACTTGGTAACGCATGTTGGTGATCATGTTGGTCACATGATCGGTTCTTGCCGATTCCTTTGATTCTGCTTTAATGCAATTTCAAACAAAGGTGAATAAAAAATATGCGCATGCATATTAATTCAAAAAGTATATAATTTTAAAGATTTAATGAAGTAGTTGTAGTAGTTTAAAGTGGGATATCTTAAATCTGACAAGTTATCCCGCTAAGCAAGAAATCCGGCTTTGTGATACAAGCCCCCGTTCTCTAAATGCATAGCTTATGGTAAATAACACACGAGCCCCATTTATTCATTCTAATAATCACTTCCTAATTTTCTCCACCTGAATAATTCACACAGACATACATACTGATAAACAATGCAATAGGTTTCTGTTGTTGTCGTTAAAATATCCACTGTCCTACTCCCAGTTATCAAGGTTGCATCTTAACTTTGACCCTGTACTGGGTTAAAAAAAAAAAGAGTCAAAGATGAATGCATGGCTGGATGTAATTTTTAAAATATGCAGCCATATACTTACTTGACCTTTTAGGTTTTTTCTTATAGCACCGTATTCCACTAAACAAAGGGACGACATCAAAATCAACCTTTGTAGCCCCAAGCTTGTGCTTGGAAGCACGATCTACATAAATACTGCTGAACGCAGAAGGCGGCGACGTGCAGCCGTTAGATTTCATGACCCCCATCGTTCAAACCACGGCATGTTTCTGAATAGCACAGATTAAAAACGTATTTTATTCTCCGGCCAAGGTAACAGAAGGCACAAATTACGAGCAGATGCAGCGAGTGCAGGTTCACCTAGGACTATTATATCAGCCCATTATATCAGCCCAGCCAAGAGTATTTTCCAGAACATAAAAAAAACCTTCCCTATCAGGTGTGTATGACTATACTTGATTTTATAAATGGATGGTGGCTTCCTTTGCCAGCTGACAATTCATATGCGAGTGCTGTTATAAAATTGCCATATGGTATGATGCTCCATTGAAGAAATCTAATGATGGCCAAGGTTCTCCCAAAACATTATCATCTGGTGGTTGCTGCATCAAAAGCGAATGGAGAAACAGCGTGTGAGATCCAAATGGGGAAAAAACAGAAGAAAATGATATGAAAGTTGACCTGCATTTACTTAATTAATATTTGCTTTAAATGCTATTTTGCAACTTCCATAACACAGATTCTGAATACATCTCGTTATTTCAAAACTCCAAAGGCATTAATCAACTACATTAATCAACTCCTAACAATGGACTCAAGAGCATGTTATCATCAGCATAATAATCATAATAATTTTTACCAAAAATAATGAAACAATGAGGGAAGGTCTTATGAATTATCCTGATCTTGAAAGTGACTTTGTGAACTACAACTGAATAAATCACACTTTTAAAATGCTTATTCATGCCATCTGTGTACACTAATAATAAGGATTACTAAAAAACAACTTTCTGAACCGCTGCAAGCATACATTTAACACCCGGCATCATGCCTTTAGGCTGTATGCATGAAAAACCGATGTTCTTCCGTAATCAGATTGACTCAATATATGCAAATGATCCGGAACATTCCTTGAAATGACATGTGACGATACACAGTGATTTGAAAATTATAACATAGTCTATAAAATCACCACTTATTGTTCTGTTCATAAAAAAAGCCAATGGCCTATTGTATATTAATCAGCTAGCAACTTCGCAACATGCAGACAGCAGCTTTGACTTTCTTATAAAGATCCGCAGCATCAAAATTTCTCAAAAAAATGCCCGAAAAAAAAAACGATTACAATTACAGCCAAGTCTGAATGAAGTGAGGAACAATCACATTAATCTGTATGTGGAGATTAGAAATGAGTGGGTCTCCTTGAAGCCGGTTTACAAAAGGCAGCTCAGAGAGGCAATACCTGTTTAATGAAAAAATAAATAATACAGTGATAGTGATTCCCCCGCCTATCGCGGAAGTTACGTTCCAGACCGGTCAGCGATAGGTGAAAATCCGCGATATAGAAAGACCATATAAATTAACAAACTATATATATATATAGTTTAAGCCTTAAAACACCCCTCCCACACGTTTTAAACATGCTACGTTGTAAACGTATTAAAACACACTTTGTAAACACATATGATACGTGAGTGTCTGGCTATAAGGATATGAGTAACATATAATAATATTAATGATAATAATAATAATAATAATATGTAATGTGTAATGTGTGTGTGTATATATATGACCATATAAAAATAAAAACATTTTACGCTCAGTCACTAGAAATTTTCTCACAACAATCGGATCAAAAGCAAGGTACGTCATACGCAGAGAACTGTGACGCGTCGGGGAAAAATCCGCGATATAGCGGGGGATCACTGTACCACCGTTTTTCTCTTCAATGGCTATTTCACAAACATTTGCCCACATGATCTTCACTTATTATTGTTATAAAGAGAAGAAGAAGGAGATGTCATTCTATTCGTGTATGATGGTGTTCAAATATATTTATAGTTATTTAAATCCAGTGCTTGAAGTGGGAAAAAATAAGTGCAGGAACTCTAATTTTCCGACATTTGACATTTGTGCGATGAAAAAAAAAATCAGGTCTTTAGGATACAGAAGTTCCGGAACTGCGTTCCGGCCCACTTCAAGCACTGTTTAAATCGCTAACTCACTAAAACGAATCTGGACTCATTACCACAAACATTTTCTTCAGATACCCAAAGGTAAAACTCACTAAAACAAAACTCACCCCAATAATCAACCAATGAACACAGACCTTTTACTCGTTTCATGGCAGGGTACAATTAACCTTAGCCCTCACTGGCTTCTGCATTACAACATGTCTTCCAATACACAGAACTCTAGTCACTGCAGTCCAACATAAATAACACGCAGTTGTCATGGATCGCACCCTAACAAGCTTAATTTTTTCACACATAGGTCTAGAGGTGCAATGTTGACTGCTGAATGTCCCTGGCATGCATGTGGGTAATATCTCACCCTCTGTGCTGTAACCATGGCATGGTAGAGACCTCCACTGGCAAGCCAACACGGCATAGCTACCACCTACCCACATCTACCCACATTTCTCAGTGGTCTTTGGGATTCTCTGATTGAACCAGACCATGGAGTGTCCTTCTGATGCCATCATGTGGGACAAACCCAGTTGTAACTGGTCCGTAAATACTTTGGCAACAATCCACAAGTAAGAACAGCCCTCCTGACACCCATATTTCCCACTTCTGAACCCCACTAAAGACTTGGTCTTGACACGGCAGTGTAAGACATAGGACAGAAATCTACTCACAGAACATGTTCTCCAGACTTTACTGGTGGGGAACAGTGGTGTAAAGAACATTAAGTGTTATCCTAACTGTAAGTAAATGTTTTCTTTTTTTTCCAGAATTACTACTTTATTAAGCAAATGAAAATTGGTGCACTTTTTACTTGAGTGCTGTGGTGTGTGGATCGATACTGCAATTTCATTCTTTTGATTTGAATGTGTGTGAAGTTGCCCGATTCGGTTTTTTTGGCTGTTAGCATAATGTTAGCTTGTCTGCCTAATAATGTATGTAAGCCTATGCTACAAGTGTTGGACTACAAGTATTATATAAATTACACCAGTTTTCATGTCCTATTTTTCATAAGGATTGAGATAGTCTGCTGGGTATTGCAAGATGTTTTTCACTCTGTACTGCACAAGGAAGTACAACTTAGCAAGTTTTGCAAAGGTTGGGAGGGCAATTAGAAATTTTGGGTGGGCAGTAGTTCACACAGTGGACCACACTACAGTGCCGTAGCAGCATGTGACTGCCGGGGTGCTTGTATCATGTGCGCAGTGATACGACTAGTACGTGTAATTCGGTAGAAGAAAATAGTTCCTACCCTAAATTGCTCACTACAAAGTTTGTGGATTATCTTCAATAACCCTCTAAAACATCTTTTTTTCTTTCCGTTTTGGGGTGAACTGCCCCATCAGGGTTATAAAAACTTAAATTGACTTCATTTTTAGTCTTTCATTTTTTTTTTTCTCTCCTCAGCTATGATAAAACAAGTATTCATTCCGTAAACACAATAGTAGTTGTTACGTCCTGCGACGTCCGTCCTGTTCCAGCCCCATGTGTGCCACACCCACCTCGTTACCTCCTGTGATTGC
>JABFEA020000054.1:608764-629376 GCA_019775915.2 Cyphomyrus plagiostoma
TCCCTTCCCCCCCCCCCCCCCCCCCCCCCCCCCCCCCCCCCCCCCCCCCCCCCCCCCCCCCCCCCCGGCAGATGGAAGCCCAACCCCAGGAGAGAAGGCCCTGTGTATTACCACCGCGGACCGCTGCACAGACGAGGTCCGACATGGCAGCCTGGCCTTAGCAGGGCGCCTCTGGTTCGCTCACAAGCCAACCAAGACTTGACAGTGCGTTTTGGTTTCCCAGGCAACGGACAAAGGAAGAGGTGGGATGCGAAAGAGAATGGCTTGACTACAGCATGATGCAGGCACACAGACAGATCCTTGTTGTTAAGGATTTAGGGAGAGCTGACAGTTATTTGATTCCCATTCTGTTTATAAAAAATAAAGTTTTTTATTAGGCTTTGTCTGGGTTGTAGGTGGGTGGCAGACTCTGAACAAGAATGTGGAATTTATGTTAAGTTATATAAACCGATGAATTTTACATGACATACCCACTGACTTTTTGCTATTGACTTATGGAGAGAAAAGAAAAGCATGTTGAGTGGGTGTTTATTCATTTGCTTGATACTGAGAAACAACTGTTTTTCAATTACCTTTTAATTAGTACAAGTGCCACTCATCGGCATTGCAATAACAGAACATTTTCCGCGGCTCTGTATTTGCCGGCACTGTTCAGAATAACACAAAGGGGGTACGCCGTCCCCTCGCAATCATGCATATTCCCCTCCGCACCGTGGGGCACTGCACACTAACGCATGTGTCAAATGCGATGGCTGGTTTGTAATTACGCCGCACTCTAAATGCTGGTCGACGTTCAATGAGCGGCGCGATTCACCTCTCGCGCGGATCAAAGCGGAGCACTTACACTTTAGCGCTCGCTATCAGAACCCAGCTATGGCTGCAAGCTTTCAAATGTGTCTTGTTCAGTCTTTGATGGTATTAAAGCCTCCTTGTCAAGGCCTCCTCCCCCATAAGCTTCTACCACTAGCGCGGTAAACCTTTAATATTGTGTTACTGTATAATCTCATTTAGCTCACTCATTGTTTGAATATAGAGAGAATTTACTTTCACCGGAAATCATTTAATGGTGTCACGGAGGCCGACACCTCCAGGGTATTGGGTTGAATCAGACCCCTGTTCCCCCCTCGCCACACGAGTGTCCACCTATACCACAAAGATGCAGTTGGGTTACATGTCGTCTTTAAATTGCTGCCCTGTGATAGGCTGGCATCCTGTCCCGGGTGTACCTTATATTTCCTAATATAGGTCCTCCAAACCCTGTCCAGATGCTGCTAGAAGATTATTTTTTGTAGATGTCATACATGTCGTATGTGTTTTACAGTAAGAGAAGGGCCTTGCACTGAACCCATATGAATTAAATATTACTCAACAATTCAAAAATGTGTAGAATGTGTAGAATTTAAAAATGTATACCGGGGGTGTCAAACTCCAGTCCTGGGGGGGCGGAGCCCTGTGTAGCTTAGTTCTTTCCCTGTTCCACCACAAGTGATTCAGCTGAAGAGCTGTGCTGTAATTAGCACAAGGAGGTGAATCAGTTGTGTTAAAGAAGGGGAAACCCAAAAATGTACAGGGCTCTGCCCCCCCAGGACTGGAGTTTGACACCCCCAATGTATGCAGTATGTAGAATTTATACATTTCTGCATTTGTCTGAGTGCGCATATATGACTAGCTGTTGGTTATATAAGGAATGTGTAGCTAATAAGTAAAGAAAGGCCTCATGATGACTGGACCTCCCTGACCGGTCTTGCCACTTGTCCCTGTTGGCAGTGTCATGTTTCTGCATGAGGTAGCGAATTCAAATGGTGAGGTGGCGTGATCCTCTGCCCTTTCTAATGAGTCCCCACGATGAGGACCGAGCGAGGCCCCGGTGGTGACAGATCGACGGCTTCCCGCCGGCGTGAGCCATCATGGGGCGGGTCAGTTTTGGCGGTTTTTGCTCCAGCATATATACAGCCCGCGCTGCGCCTCCGACAGAACGGGGCGGAGGGCTGTCAGCTGCCATATTAATAGCTACAAGACAGCAAACATGACGCGTGTGGCTTGAAATAAATCTAAATTATCTGGATGGTACCCAGTTACGGAGTGCAGTGGAATTGGATTAACGCGGTATAGCGTGTCGTGTCGAATAGCAGCAGGCAGTGGTTACATTCTTCAGCTACATGTCACAAACAATCCCAGATCATGCTGATTAGTTAATTAAATCAATCAATATCTGGCCATACCAAAACTGGCATAACTGTTAAATAGAGCAATTATGTCCTGCGTTGCCAAGAACAATTGTTTGTCAAGGATGTTCTGCGTGACATCCATAAGGGAAATTACATACAAGCTATCAGGTTTCCAAAAGCATCTACTGCGTATAAAACAGCTAACCAACTGGGAGAGTTTAAGCAATGTAAATCATATACATAAACATATAAATTAGACCTGTGGTGCTCCGTGAGTTGTGTTTTTTGTTTCTGATCCTGAATACAATGTTACTGTGGTTTCGTGCAAATGTTCACACAATGACAGGCAATTCTACTGGAGGCTATGTGGCCCTTTTAAGTCAACAACGTCATCAGTCCTGACTACACACATTTTACATACTTTATTTGAAGAAATGTTATTTTATGCTGTATATTACCAAGCCAAACATGTCTTAATAGGTAGTATTAAGAAGCTCTTGGAAGTCTCCTTTGTTAACGAACAAATCCAATGATTGTGAAATGCACTGTACTTTAAAATATTGAAAGTAATTCACTATACTATGTGATATAAAACCCCGGAGCAGATATTATTTGTATTACATGCTGTGTTTTTGTCGTGCAGGAAGACAAAGCACTCTGCTGTGTGTACGGACTCATTTTGAAATGTAAAAGAGCCTCTTGGATAAACACATTAAAAGTAGCAAAAATCCTGGAATTGTAGATCAGATCTGTTGCAGATCTCTGTGTCACAGTCTCCCTTTAAACTGGGCTTTACTAACAGAAGCACAGATTCATTCTGCGAGGATCCCCACTGTCAGGAGTTCAACAAGCTGTTATTTCACACGGATATAAAGAGGAAAATAAAATCAATAGCTGGGTCATGGGCCAAAACACCTAGGAGACATTTTCAAGGAGCCCCGGTCTGAAGGAAGGAAGAAAATATTCGTCCATGGGCTTAATTGCCGTTTGTTTGTCGGCTTGATGAAATGATCGTAAAATGGATTAAAGGAAGCGTGCAAATGACTGGAATCCTGTTGTATCCTCCAGCTGATTTCATGCTTAAATAATACAGGATGAGTCATTACTTGGGAGTGGGGACGTTAATTTGGATGTAATTGCGGTGCTGAAGTATGTTTGATAAATAGAGTTGCGAAAATTAAAAATGTTTGTCAAAATTGCCTTAAACAAGCATAAATATCTACACATTGGGATTGTTTACCGGGTATGGGGATTGGGTCACGCAGTGGACCTGGGTATTGGTGACTTAGAAACCGTTTCTGAACCCAGAAAGGCAGAATAACTGAGGATGGGGCCACCTGGAACCCTGATGATAGCTAGCATATAGCTAACGTGTGAAACCTGCGTACCTGGATCCCTGATCATAGTTAGCATATAGCTAACCTGTGAAACCTGCGTACCTGGAACCCTGATGATAGTTAGCATATAGTTAACGTGTGAAACCTGCGTACCTGGATCCCTATCATGAGATGACAGTTAGAATATAGCTAATTTGTGAAACCTGCATACCTGGAACCCTGATGATAGTTAGCATATAGCTAACATGTGAAACCTGCGTACCTGTATCCCTATCATGAGATGATAGTTAGCATATAGCTAACATGTGAAACCTGCGTACCTGGAACCCTGATGATAGTTAGCATATAGCTAACGTGTGAAACCTGTGTACCTGGATCCCTGATGATAGCTAGCATATAGCTAACGTGTGAAACCTGCGTACCTGGAACCCTGATGATAGTTAGCATATAGCTAACGTGTGAAACCTGTGTACCTGGAACCGTGATGATAGTTAGCATATAGCTAACGTGTGAAACCTGCGTACCTGGATCCCTGATGATTGTTAGCATATAGCTAACGTGTAAAACCTTCGTACCTGGATCCCTGATGATTGTTAGCATATAGCTGATGTGTGAAACCTGCGTACCTGGATCCCTGTTCATAGTTAGCATATAGCTAACGTGTGAAACTAGTTCTGTTTCACTGTCTTCGTCAGTGACTCAGGTCTGACAGAAGGGGTGTAATATAAGCCACACTTGTATTTACATGTGGAATATTATCTTTCAAACCAGATCCTGGCATGCTGCATGTAGAATAGTGTGGATTCAAAACATTCAAAAAAACAGACAAATATTGTTTGAAAAACTGGAAATCTGTATCATTCATCAGATGACAAGCAATCAATTTTGTTTCTAGAAATATATTTATTTTTCCGCCTGCCTGGTTACTATATTTGAGAGTAAAACTTGTGATAATTATAAAATTATTGCCTGAGAAGTTTTAAGGATGATAACAGCTATGTACTGTTTGGTATTGATAATTGTACTAATATCCGCTATTTTTGATGAGTAACTTTACAGAGGCCACAGTCCATCCTCCTTCAGTTTGATCTCTATCAGCTATGTTTTATTTTATTTTGTATTTTTCATGAAGAGGCTGTAAGCCAGCCCTGAACTAGAGCCAGAGGTGAACTGGGAGCTGGGGAGGCTTACAGCTCAGCGGCTTGGGGATCTGGCTCCGGAAGGTCATGGGTTTATATCTTGTGGTCAGGTTAAGGTATCACTGCTGGACCCTGGAGCCAGGCCCTTAACCTCAGCTGCTTCTGGAGGGTTACACCGTCTCCCCCCAAAAGGCCTGGTCTCACTCGTATGTGCATGTGTGTCTAAATCTCTTACAGCGGGTTTGACGGGCTATTAAAAAATAAGTAAATCCTATGGACTTGTACAAATGGTGAATAACATGTATTTGGTAACACTTGAAGCTGCTATCTATAATGCATTATAAATACCGTCATAATGTGTTACAATGGTCGGTGTAAGAAAAAAGCATTTCAGTGTCTTCTATTGACAGTTATAGCACATTATTGTTGATTATAATACTTCATAAGCTCTAATGGGGCGCTCGTCTATAATGCACTATGGATACCTTTATAAACATTGTAATGATCGATATAAGAAATAATAAAGTATTACAGCATCTTCTTTTGAGAGTCATAATGCATTTTAGTGTAGATCATAATGTTTTATAAGCTTCATTGAAGTTCTCATCCATTATGCACTATACTGTAAATAGCTGCATAATGCATTATAATGGTCGGTATAAGAATTAATAAAGCATTGCAGCATATTCTGTTGGTATTATAGAGGTGATTATGATACTTCATAAGCTCCAATGAAGCTGTCATCTATAGTAGACTATAGGTACCCTGATAATGCATTACAGCTAATGGTTATAATGTGTTATGTCCTTTTATGAATATTTATAGTCATGTTCATAACGCTTTATGAATGCATTATAATGTGATATGAATGAGAATATAGAGTCTTATAAGCATGGCATTCATATACCGTGTTCATATTTTCATATTTAAAGCTCTGTTTTTCCTCATCTCCTTTCTTGATAACTTTTTTTTTTTAGGAAATCCAGGCCTTTTTGGTTGTTTTCATTCAATCCCTAAAACAGGATAGGTCTAATAAGATTTGTTAAATCTCTGTCGCGTGTATCTGTCGTCACAGCTTTCCTCACAAAAGGAGAGAATTTGCAGTTATCGATGCACAAACACACAGTGGAGTGGGTGGCACTTCCGCTTTAGGGTTACGGGTTCGAATGCTGCCCCTGGCTGTTTGTGTGGAGGCCAAGTTTTCCGTGCCCTGTCCTTCTCGGATCCAAGCAACCCAGCATTGAATATTATAAAAAGCAGCCACACAGACAAGAACCATCATATGGGTATAAATCCACTGATGCCCAGTGAACAAGAATCTGTCGCATGGATCACTTCCAAGCGATGTGGGGCAAAAAGCAATATTGCTGTCATATGACTTCACCCATATTCATTTCATGACCATGCTTCCACTTTGTCTTGAATTATATATTTAGGTGCCCGTTTTGCATGAGTGTTAATATACTTCCTCTCAAACTGTTTGTACAACTGTGGGTTATATTAACATCCATCCATCTTCGGATGATCCCGGACAGGGACACAAAGGGGGATGGAATCTGTCCCATGTGGCAGCAGGAACAAGGCTGGGATTCCAGACTGTTTCAGGGCACGTACAGCAGTTAGCATACTTCTTGTCGTTGGATCGTGGGAGGAAACTCAAGGGAAACCCATACACCTTGAGGAAAATGGACAAACTTTGCATGTGCGGGTCTGGACCCAATCTCAGGCAGAACAGGACAAAAGCCAGCGACATAGCCAGTCCGTCACAGGTCTTATGCAATATTAAAGTATATATTATTGCATATTATGGTAAATTCTCTCAGGCTGATGAAATTGCTTCAATCACTCCTTTAACATTTCTAATTTGCTGTTCTAATCACTTTTCGGTCCTTGGATAATAACAAAGCTCAAAGGACCATTCAAGGGTTTTAAATTCTCATCTGGAGAGTCAGAACATAGATGGAACCAGAGAATGATGAAAGGTCACCTCTTTCCAGATTACATCATCTTAAGAACCTCTGGTTATGGTCAGAATAGATATGCAGGCATAATATGCAGATCTGAAATGTTTACTGGGCTCTGGGCATATTGCAGGGGCGAGTAAGACAGCTGGATGCTCCGTAGTTGAGTTTGAAACTGGGTGACGCCCTGCATTAATTTAATAACTGCATAATTTAATTAAATGCAGTTTAATTTCATCCTGTTTCTTGTCTGAGCGCTTACTAGCATGGCTTCCAAATATCTTCAAGATGAAAGATTTAGCAGATTTTCCAAACAAAGTTAGTTATGTCATTAGCAATAGAAGCAACAGTGTTTAGTATTTTGCAACTTTAATTGCCGGTGTGAAAACGTGGGAGGTCAATGGAGAAAATGAACACCAATCCAGAACTCCCAAAGTAGGTGCCAAGCCCGACTGGCATGCCTCGCCCTCCGGGTATACTAATCATAGACAAATTAAGAGTTCTGCTTTTCTCTTATGCCTCATTATTCCGAATCATTAAATAAATTAAAGGAAATTCCCCTCCATATTTTCTCTCTCTTTCTCCATGTATCCCGGCTATAGATGCCATGTATTCAGGAGAGTATCAACTATCACTTGGGCCCTTTTATGCAAATTGGGAAGTCGGGGTCCATAGAGGATCAGGTGGGTGAAGCTAGAGGGAATTAGCAGGTTGAGGAGATGGAGGGTGATCAGGCCAGTGGGTCCTGTACCAGCTAAAACAATCTAGTGACGCCACTGAGCATGACACGCTTCAAGACTTAATTTTTCTTTTCTGAGGTGTCATAACTGTCAGCCCGCTCTAGCACCGGATCTCAGTGGGCCCAGAGAGGTTCACCTGTCAGAATGGTTGTCAGTGCTGTCAAAATCAGGTTGGCATCTGACTTTTAGTGTCCAGCTGCTCTCTTAAACATATGGAGATCTGCTTTGAAGTCAAACACTGCTCTCAGACATCCCACACCTGTCTTATCTCATTCTTCCTAAAAAAAACTGTTTCTATTCATGCCTTATATCACCTACTATTAATGAATGCATATCAGGCAACACGTATAAGAAATGTTAAAGACTGACAACTGCAGTTTTTCTTATTATATTTGTTAAATACTTTTTTAGCATACTTGGATTTCATGCATAAACAATGTCATTGCTCGTGGTAGTTTTATTTATACATAAAATGTTCTGAGGGCAGAACAAAAAAATATTCAAAGACAACCAATCAGATTGTAGAGGAGGTGGCTCCAAGTAAATAGAGGAGGCGGGACCAACCAATCAGATGTTTTGGTCCAGCCTCTTCTGGTTTCTCTACAATCTAATTGGTTAACTGTCCGGACCAATCATTTTATGTTCTGCCCTCAGAACATATTTGTGCAAGTAGAACTCCCACAAGCAAACCCATTAGCATCCACTCTCATTGGTAAAACAGCAAGGTGTAAGGAAACAGGCTCTGACACAGGTTTCAGCTTCACATCCAAAAACATTTATTTATTTTTTTTACTGATTTGCGCACATTTTGTCTGCCTGTATATTCACTTACAAATGAGCTGCCGTCATCAATGTTAATAGTGACATTAATATGCCGCACGGCAAACTATTTTGCCAAGGAACAAATCACATCCGTTCCGAGAGCCTGAAGCCATTAACGGACAGCTTTACCCTGAGATGAATCATTGCCACTCAAGTGCTGCTGTTGGCATAATTGTATTTGCCACTAGTGCCTTTTTTCCATTAAGACATTGTTCACATTAGAGAAGTGAAATTATACCTGTCACTCTTTTTTTTCTAGCTTGACGATTGTAAGGAAAAATGTAACTAAAGTCTCTTTTGATGAACCGGACTTTATCAGCTTCAGTTTCCCAAGGTTACTGCTTGCATATTCGCGTATCTTGTGTAACTTTTATGTAATGGAACTGGGCACTCTCTGATCACTGTTTAATATCTTTCAGCGTTTTGTGCAGGATCATTTTTTCCAAGCTACAACATCTGTTTTTTTTCTGAGCAAATTGGAATCATTATGTTTTTTTTGTTAACTTTGGGGATGTGTTTAATGTTAAGAGCAGATGGGGCATGATTTAACTGTAATACATATAAGGTGGGAAAAAAAACAGTTTTGTTGCAAGAAGAATGTTTTCTCCAAAACCAACGGATTCAAGCATGTTGTCACAAAATAACAAGCGTGTGGTTACATAGCTATAGAAAGCCAGGAAAGTAATTTCAGACTGGTGTCATGTATCTCTAAATATATAGTGATTTGTTAAAGCTGGGGATTGACATGTTCTGCACAAACATTGTTATTAATGTATCGATCAACCTTTCATAGCTGGCCGCAAATAAATTGCGCTAAAGCATTTTTTTCGCCCCCCAACCAGGGAAGAGTTGCAGGCTTATATAGGTTTGCGTTATTAATCTGTTATCTTAGGGCAACAGCCGAAATAGGAAAATTATTGATTTTTAGGTTCAGCTGAAGAGGGAATAAATCATAGTTTGGAAGAACCATACAATTTTATTTTATTTTATGTTATTTTTTCTTTCAGTCGTGTCGTCTACTAGTAAGAAGCCCTTTTGACTTGCTTTGGCCCGAAATAAAAAGGCATGGCGTTATTTCGAGAGTGGCGATCACTGTGATACGAAAACAGGTATCCGTGGTACTTCGATAATGTGTGTGTTTGGAAATACGGACCAGCCCATTGTGGCCCAGTGTTCTGACCGTGCTTTTTATAAGGTTTAATAAATAGCTGCACTGTCTGGAACTGAACAGCAATGGAACACAATGGATTCTGGGGATTTTAGATGATGGGGGGGGGGGGGGGGAATGGTTGCCTGGCTACAGAATCCTCTGTTTCCAGAAGCAATATGCAGGTTCTCTGTTAATCCAGCCCTTTCACTGATTTCAGTCAACATTAGAGTGTCACACAGAAGCCGGGTTTACACAGAACAGGCTCTGTTTGTGGTGCTGGAACTCTTAATTGTATGCAAATGAAGGACCAGAGAGGGACTTGTGATGTGCATGCAGGCTATGGGTGTGTAAGCGACGGCTCCTTAGCTGGGTGATAATGAGGATAAGCACAGGCAACTCATTAAAAGGGGAGCCCAGAGTATGGCCATCGCTCGTCTTCAAACAAGAGACTTTCATGCGACATAAAACATTGCAGCCCCTGTCTTTATTTTTTGCTTCTTCGCCCACGTGTATATGACATTTCGAACAATATAATCAAAAAACAATAAAATAAAATTTTAACTTGAATATTAAAGTGTCATAGCGTTCAATATTGGGTTGGTCTGGGTCAAACATCCTCTTTGACTTCACTATTTCTTTGTAATAATTTAACGCTTAACTCTTACTTAGCTCCTACAATAATTATACTAGAAGTCACCTTTGGGGTGAATTTGGGGTCAATTTGACCCCAGGGCAGGTGTGTGAGTTAAATATTATAATACATTTGTGAAAATCTTATTCTGAAGAAATGCCACGCATGTTCACAATATAAACATTTGTTAATGCATTAAAATGATTTAAAATTGATGTAAGAACATAATATCTTGGGAGTAGTATACATATTGTCTATAATAAAAAATCTCTGCGGATATTTTAAATATTCATTTTCATTTGCTTCTGAAATATTTTACTTCTTCAGTGTTCTGCACATGTCATCGTTTGCTGATGTATTTCGTTGAATGTGCAAACGTAAGTGTCTGTTTCTTTCGGCAGCCCGTGGGTGTTTCGAAACGCGTGTTGAAGACAGGCCAGGGTGTGACTTTGGGTTGAACGTTGGGGGGGGGTTGAGGTCTTCACCCATTTTGTGATTATTGGGAGGAGGCTGTGTTGTTTGGTTTAGATTTTTAGGGTTACAATCCTGAGCACGGGGTTATATAAGGACAAGGCCCTGGCGAAATATATACTATGTTCTTTTGTCATGTTTGTTTACTAAGTGATGCGGTATTGGCATACCGTTGTGTGCTTTTGTGTGTTTTGTGAAAATGAGTGTCGTTAATGTTTGTTATAGACATGACTGTCATTCCTCTGCCTAATGTGTTTTGGGCAACAGGTGTCATAGTGGTTTTGGTGGCTATGTACAGCTGAAGGTTTCTGGTTTAGCACAGTGAAGGGATTCTCCCTGTGGGGTAGGTGACTGTGGAAACCACCAGACGCCTGGGCTATGCCGTGGTGTAACTATCTGCTGCATCACATTTAATAAGCTGCCCCAGCCTCTGTCATTCTTGTCTAAAGCTGCATACTGAGTAAGTTAAATAAGTGCTGGGGCCTGGTTTCAAATTCAGAGAAATACACAAGAACTTCAGGCTGAATTGGATGGATGAGATATTTTACGTAGTGTGCAGATTTAGAAGGCATCAGATAAAGAGGACATATCTGTGATTGAGTTTTTGTTTATCAGTATGCATTTAGTGCTTGTGTGATGAAGGGGACCATGCCTTATTGTGATTTTGTTCATTTTGTTTGTCTTTATGATGTTTGTGTGCCGATTCTGTAGAATTTGCTGCATCAGCTACCCAAACAGGACTGCCATTAGGGAATTCTTTGAAAACAAATGCATCAAAATCTTTTATTAATAGAAAGCAACAGAGCAGACCACGGAGGCCAAGTAATCACACAATGTCTACTCTGTGTCGGCTGTCATTTCTGAGTTTCATACGTCCATTTTCAGGTAAAAAGGGAAAAAAATAGGCGCAGGGCGTTACTATACACTACCACACCACTCAGGCAGACAAGGAACTGCTCACAAATGCACAGTTTGTAATCCAATCTTGTTATAGCTAGCTAATGAAATAGAGGGCCCCATCCACAAAAAAGTCAAGAAACAAATAACAGCTACAAAGAAAATGATAGCACTTTACTTAGGGGGAACAAGTAGGTTAATGACTCGGTTACTACTCAAGTACAAATCATGAACAGATACAAATACATGAACCGTTATGATTGATTAATAATGAACAAACATGGGATTAATACATAACTAACACATAGTTTCTAGTTAATTAATACAATAAGTAAGAGTGTACTACTACATTATTTGTGCCCCTTAATGTGTTACTGATAAAAGTAAACAGGCGAGTTAGCATGTTATACAGGAAGAGAATATGTTAACTGTTCTAAAAGATTGATAAATATTTTCGGTGGTGTGTTTAATCTTCAGTGAATGGGGGACAATTCTCAAAGTGCTTCCTACACCTTTGATTTATATCTCGATATACACTATTACCTGACATGCATCCCTGTATGGATAAAATCACAGGTTTGATCACTAGGTTACGCTTGGAAAATGGAGCATTTTAGCATAGCCACCCACATACCAGGTTGACAGCAAGTACAGAAGGAACAAAATTTATTGTTCTTGTACACCTTGCTCTTGATAAATGAATGGACGCTATTCACGGTATTTAGGAAGGAAGGGGAAAAAAATGTCTCCCCGTGAGTTATTTAGCAGCGCAAATACCTTGAATGATGTGTGATGCTTAATGGTATTTTAATGCACCTACTTTGGACCGTAATACAGATGATTGAACCTGAAGGCTTTGCTGGTATTGAGACAGAGGTGTGATTGAATTTCGGGTGTTTCGACTGCTACTCTTCAGCCAGACATTAAAATTCAAGCTAGCCTTAAGCTCTGCCTCTCTCTCATTAATAATAAAACAATGTGGCCATGAATCAAACAATTCTGTACTGGATTCATTACATCCAGCAAGAGAATGGAATAAAATTACAAATGAGTTTGTAGTCATTAAGGCTCAAATGACAGACAATTAGCCATTTGAGGCACAAGGCGAAATTAGAGGTCTGTGATAGTGTTTTATTTAAAAATCATTTCAGAAATCTGGCTCAATTTTGAATATCGAGTATAACCCTGACTTGTGTCATGTTGTACTTTCATTCTCCATTACAGCCGTCGCCATTCATCGCTTATCACATTTACTTAACATCCAATTTTGTTTTAAAGTGCAGTGCTGACACGTTTGGTTTATTGAAGAGAAAGATCCCATATTTTGATTGGCCAGAGGTGTGATTTTTTTTCCCCCCAATAAGCCCCGCCCCCTCTTGGTACTGTTAACACCGGCCCCGATGATCTATTGGAATTTCATTGAATTAATTTGAACGCAGAACCAAAAAGAGCACAATCCAGCAGAGCAGGTGCCGTTTCTCCCACCAACTCCCAACACTTTCTTTTTCTTGCCATTTTATAAAAAAATATAGAGTGAGGTCAGTTGCACTCTAAAGTAGACGAAGTGTGAGACAGGATGTCACAGGTGGACTGGGGACGATGCTGATGTACGATTCATTTGCAGGCTTGTTCTTACCGTCCCGCTCTGCATCCCCCTTGTGTTCTTCCTGTCATTTTTTTTCCCCTTGACGTCTGATACCTGCCTTGATTCCTCTGGACTTGACGGCCGAGGGAGAAAAAAATATGGACAGAGCTCCTTTCAAAAATGAAGAATATTCCATTGTTTTATTTAACTTTTGCATTGTCTAAATTTACAGCCCTGCTGTAAGGCTTATTGTGCCTGTGGCGGGTGTCTTTCGCTGGTCCGCTCTCATTGTCTCATTTTCAGTGCTACAGCAGTACTTTGGTGGGTGGTGTTGTCATCTCATACTTCCAGAGTTTTGGTTTCATTCTGGCACCATCTGTCTGGCCAGTTCTTTTTCGTCTTTTTGGTGCTCGTTGTACCTACCATTGAGTTGATTTGGAAAGTCTACATTCCTGGCATCGTCTGCAAGGCTGTTCTGTGCTAAACGTGGGCGTTCCTGTTTCGTTTGTGTGCTCCTATTCGTCTGGTGTTTCTAAGCATAGGCTCCAGAGGGTTGCTTTGGATCTGGGCCTGATCGCTCAGCGGTTGCCTAAAGCACGGCGGGAACACGACTGCCGTCGGAACCGTTTACGTTAAATCACACTACTTTGTGTAATGAAAAACGTATGGAGATGGCAATGGATATACCCTGACCTTATCTCAGTAGAGCAGAAAATGCATGCACCAGAAAAAAAATACCATCATTTCATGATGCTTTTGTTTTGTTTTCGTCCCTTTAAGCATTAAGTACTTGTTGAGAGGCGATGGCTGTATTTCAGGAATGGCTTAGTTGGAGTCCATTCGTAAATCTCCTTAGTGGGTTCCATTCCGCGAGTCACCTGCTGTAAGTGAAGAGCTTATAAAAGCTTTGTCCTTGTGTCCCCTTTTTCCAGCAGTTCTCTTGCTTTTCATGGGGCTACAATGCTGTGAAAATAAATAATAATAATAATAAAAAAACGGGGCCATGATTGACTAAAAAAAATAAATAAAGCGTTGTCTCTTGTCTCAAAATGCGGCTGCTCATGTCTAGGGTGAGCCTTTTTTCGCCGGTCGAGATCAGATCAATGTATAAGCAAAGCCCAGGAAATAAGATCTTGTGTCACAGCAAGTGGAGTAGCGTTTGTCGTTAATGCGCGCGCTCTCGGTTACTCTTCCTGGGTACGTCACTCATGCAGCGCCACATGTTTTCCAGCTAACATCCATGGAAATTATTTAAAAACCTTTATTGGACATGCTGCCACCTTTAGAAATTTGACCTGGCAAGTTTTCATTATCCTAAATTGCTACGTTAGATTTTGGCGTTAAGCATAATGTGGGTTGTTCACATTAATTCTGGGAGTCTTTGTACAGGCTTTTTACATTTATGATGCTACCGTTTATGATGGGATCAATTATTTACTTTTATGTTTTAATCTGAAACATAAAATATATTTGAAATAACGTTTATTAAGAACACTCTCAAAGATTTTGCTAGAAACTAGTTAAAAGCTGGTTGGTATTAAATTACTTGGTAAAAGCCACTTATTGTACGGAACCTAAGTTCATTAAAGTCTTTTTACGTATTTTACATAAAATAATGCTGCGGTCATTATCACAAGAAGAGGATTTTCAGCGATGTAAAAAACAGGATTAGTGGGTGGGATTCACACTCAGAACATGTCTACAGAATAAAGCAACAAGCAAAGCAGTTCTTGAAGGTAAAAAAAAAAAATAATGATTTGGATGATTGACATATTATGTGATAAAATATGCACCCACAGATCAATCACTGTTATGACACTACCAGAAAGAAATTTATTTCACATGGTATGGCAAGTGTGACACAAACAACCCACAAAAGATATCTGTTTAGTATGGATATATTTGCAGGTAATATATTCTGAAATAATGGTGTGATTTTCTGCATGACTACAAGTCGCTGCCATCAATGTCACTGGTTAAGCAAAAGTATAGACCTAATATCATCAGATGCGGAGGTTAAGCATACTCATTTATTAGTCTGCCGCCACGCCGGTTCTGCTCTGATAAATATGGGAGTCGATAATTAGGCGAGGCTGTGCCGGGATCCTTTAGCGAAGTTAATTTCCAAAACAAACAATGGCGAATCTGCATGCCTTTGACAACCCTGCATGAATTATACATATGACATCAGAGATATGTTTTTAGATGTCTGAGAAGGGGTCACTGAAGAACCACAGCAATGGGATTATCAGATATAATATACATGTTTATCATTTGGTCTTTTGACAGCAATAGTAGTAAAAATTGTATAAATAATAATAATAATAATAAAAATAATAATAATAATAATAATAAAAAAAATAATAATAAAACAGTTGCAGAGGTGATTTCACTGAACTGCAATCACTGGCAAGTAAATGTCGAATTTATTTTGTTTCATTTCATTCTTGCTCTTGATTTCCATGCGAATCGGGATGTTCCGCCGTCTTTCTGAAATCCTTCAATGTCACATCGCGGCTGCCAGCAGTAAATTGTTGCTCTCTGCCTTTCCATCATCTCTTTTTTCTGGCCCGGCCCCGTTGTCCCATTCATTAAGCTGCAGCTCGCTGTCATATCCAGAGCAAGATATAATATTTCAGGTGTCAGGTGGAGTGGGCAGGTTACTGGAGGACGCGGTAGCGCCGCTGCGCTCCCTCAGAACCTCGTCTGTCCCCGGCCCTCTGAGGGCTTGTCATCTGTCCCCTTGGGCCCTCTGCAGACTCTGAACAGCTTGCATTTATTCATTCCATATTTAACTGGATTCCGGATAACGTCTCAGCACCCCTCCCCTCCGTTTTAATGTAGTGTTCGATAAGTCTTAGGACCACTTTAGCCACATTCAGATGGACGGAATGTACATGCTGTCCTTTGCTTTGTTGAATGTCCGTGACGATGGCTTTTTGCACGAACTGCATTTGAAAGCCACGGCAAGAAGCAGAATCGTTATTTATAATTATAGAAGGAATGTATCGCCCACTTCAGTCTTTTTTCGAAGTATCTCAGCTATCGCAACAGAATTTATTCTTTATAATTGCTGTTGCTGCAGGTTCTCTGCCGATCGCTACTGTAAAACTACCAGTTTTCGTTCTGATTTAATAAATAATACTGGGTATGATATGATATGATGGAACTGTGTTTCCAGGGAAAGTTCAAACACAGTGCAATCCTCTACTGGATAAGTGGGATGGATGGATGGACGGATGAAAATTTATAGTGAATTAATATATAAAATACAGTGCGTAGCAATTTTTGCTATAGGACCATGAATATACGGTAAAGCGTCCTCATATTCATGCTCGCGTGTACAGAAAAAATGTTTATGCATGATAGTTTTAATTAATGGGAAGCAACCAAAGTATTCATTTTGCACTCAAATACTCAAATATGTATTATCATACCCTTGATTTTTAATTTAACAAGCACACAGTTGTTGGGGTGAATTTATGCACAGAACGTGCATGAGTTAATTTGTCCTTGGCCGTGATGTAGAATAGTACACAAGTGAAAAAGCCCATTTCGAAACAGAATGTCTTGTGAATGTGAGTAAATAGAGTATGTATCAATGCATGTTTGTGTAGGTATATGATTCTGTTGGCTCTGCCTTGGCTGTCTTTGACCACTGCTTCTGTCTGAAGTGACCCAGGTTCAGCTAAACAATATGGAATCTTTTGCAACGACGTGGATCCACTGTAAGACGTCCTATTTGGTCTGATAGGCAGCTCTTCGTTTTGCAGAAGCTATTGTCAGATCACAGGCTCAGGCCAACGTTTCTCATTCGTTTTGTTGTCTCTCTTTCATCTCCGTGACTCTATTTAAAGCCCATCAGCATGTTGGTTGCTCTGGTTACAAGATGACACCAGTATAGGAACACCGGGCCTCTTTGAGATGTAACTCATTCCCTGTAGTGTTTATTAAATTAAAAGTTCTGATTAGAGATAAATCAGAAGTGAAACTTTAATATGTCTCTTTTATTAACTTTGACAACTTTAGAAGCTGTAGGTGTAGATTATAGTTGGATGGACTTTTGTCGAAGAGAGAGAAAACAAAACGCTGGAAGAAAAACAGAGGCAAGTTTCTTTCGAGTTTAAATCTGAAGCTGTAATTGCCTGTCCGCGTGTCCCATTGCCTGCAGTTGCATGTGACTCAAGCCCCCACCAGCTGCAAAGGACCCAAGCAAATTCCTGACTTCCTGATTACATCCGAGTCAATCCGCCTCTGTCAGAGTGATTTCTTCAAACTTGCCTCGGCGTGGAAGCGGGCCAAAGCATATTTACTGCAGCGCTTGGTCTATGATGCTGCGGAAAGCTCTCTGACGGGTGTGGCTTTTCCCGCACATGTCCCCGTATCTGTCGCCTTTTAAACATCCGTTTGGTAAATAACTTACTTGGAATCGCTTTCGTATGCCTATAAACGGACCTTAACGCAGATCCGTGCAGTCAGTGTCTTAAGGTTCGGGTATACAGCTCAGCAAACTCACGGTGCCGTCCGAACAAGTGGCCCGCTCAGCCGACGAGTCGAAACTCGATTTGCGGTCGCGTGTGGCGGATTCCCCAGACTTCATAATACGTCCCATATGTTCGAATGTGTCCACAAAACAAATTTTCATTTTTCATCCTGCAAAACCAAATTGTGTTACACGCTCCATTTTCGAGAGCTTGCGTGACATCTTTATTGAATACAAAGCAGAAGCCAAAGCAAAAATTAGTCGTCTTTTTTCTTATCCTGCTATTGTATTTGCTAAGTAAAATATCACTGAGGAGATTGTCCATTTCATTATGAAGTCTGACTGGGAACCGTAAGCCTATTCCTGTTTTGCACCAGGAGAAATCATGCCAGTCCCTAAGTAATGAACCAGCATTCACAAAGTGAGACTAACCTTGATTTTGGTGAATAGCTGACTGGAATGTAAAAGACACTATCTTGTGAGGACTATACATTTTAAATGAAAACAAAAGCCTCATCTTTAAATTCCCTTATTTGATGTGTCCGAAGCGTCAATGCCAGGTTCACAGCATCACATTTTGAACACATTCAGGCACACTTTTAGTTTTTAATTTATATTCTCACCAAATTATAATAGCCCCAGTTGTTGAAATGCATTGCACTGGTAAACGCATGTCTTACTCATAACTTCCCGTGTAACACCCCATAGTAAATAATACTAGCAGTGTCACTTCCTGTTGGCAGCAAATAATAAACATCTCAAGTGTGACTTTCTATCTGACAGTATATAGTAAATCTCTTAAATTCGACATCTCGCATGATGGCAGGTAACATACTGTATGTTTCAAATAGTCTAACACTCCGGCCAGAGAATAATTCTTGAAAAAGAAAAAAAGAATTGCAAGGAATAAAAAACTTTTTGAGGATGTCAAGACTTCCTGACCTTTCCTACATACCATATATGCTCTACTTAATTGATTATTTTAATGTGTATCACTTTACCCCGATTCACCAGGTCAAAGGACCTGTGGTTCTAGACTAATGTCCCCCCAGAGACACTAATTTGTTTAGTCAAGGGCAGGAACACTGAGTTTCTTTCTTTCAGGATCAGGCACGTCTAGTGAATCAATGCTAATATTCAAATACCGATTAAAGTTCTGCAGAAGCGTGCAGTGTTGTACAAAAATGTTGTTTAGCTGTGTATTATTCTGTTCTGTTTTTCTGTTGTGGGTTGTGTGTAGGCATTTTAATTAATGCGACAGCCATTACGAATTTTACATCTGCTGAGTTTAAGGATTCGTGGTCCTGGAGCATTCCCTGCGATGGGCTGACACCCCCCCGTCCAGGGTTGTTCCCTGCCTTGTGCCCGTTGCTTCCGGGATAGACTCCGGACCCCCCGCGACCCAGTAGGATAAGCGGGTTGGAAAATGGATGGATAGATGGATGGTCCTGAAGCAATTTATCTGAATTTTAAACTCTGTTTTTTTAAAAAAAAAAATGAATTATGTCAAAACATGAAACGTGGAATTAAGACCTGTCTATGCTATCTTACTATCAGGTGATACTAAAATCCACAGCAGGGGATGCTTGGTAACATTGATATTTTCGTCGGATTTTACAGTTTTGATCATCGTAATTGATTCCTTTTGTATTGACTCCTTCATTATTCGGACACGTAGACATGTATGGACTCCTGCTCTGTGTCTCCTGGGCCAGACTGGGCAGCCCTGTATCAGTCGGACGGACGCATGGACAGACGGACAGACAGATGGAAGGACAGACGGACGATGGACGTGCATAGTTCCATTAAGACTTGATTTCACCTTGAAAGGAATCTAATATTTCATCTTAACTTTCTCCTGTGTTCTTTGTCTTGAATTATGAATATCTGTCCTGTTCCTCGCCCTGTAGAAAGCTGGAGAAGTCATTTAGAATCTCAAGATACTGTCTTTGCCTGGTTGCTGATTTATTTTTTCTTTCCCTCTTTAAAGTGACCTTGGGATTGTAAAAGGCACTTTTTGAAAGTAACCTATAATAATAATGATAATAATAATAATAATAACCATAATTTTATTATCATTGCCATTATGATTAATATTATTGTTTATTATCGATGAGTGTTATTTTTATTATTATTAATTAATAATAAAAATCTCATTATCCATCCATTATCCAAACCGCTTATCCTACTGGGTCGCGGGGGGTCCGGAGCCTATCCCGGAAGCAATGGGCTATTATTTCCTTTACCCCACATAATGTTATGAAGGTTAAGAGGGAAGACAAGCGGTGTTTAAGTGGGGTAAATATCCTTTATCATGGCGAGCTTGAAATGCAATGTTTAACCAAATTATTTAAGCACAGATCATTAACGCAACTCTTTTTTGATTGAGGCATTTCTCAGCGTTTGCTCAGAAATAAAAACTTCCAGGTAACTGGATATATGAAGGGCTGTAAAGGGAGAGGATTAAATAAGCTGACAAACACATTGATTCGCAGACAGACTGGAACGGCTGTCAGTGTTGTGGCTTTTGTCTTATGCATTGTTAAAACTGTAACAATGGGTACCTTTCCGTAAATCATGTAACACTCCAGATCTGTATTGTGAATTTAATCTCCTCATTACTTACACAAATAAACAAGCAAATGAACAAATTAATAATGAGTGATGAGAAAAATGTTTATCGTGTGCCAATAAATTAGCTACGATGAATTACCGCCGGTAATTAAACTGCATCACTCTTTCCAGCTGTGACCTATATGAAATAGAGAGCATTTTTAAACAAGTTTTTTTTTTTCTTTAATTATTTTATGTTGTAGGCACATTTCTTGGATAAATTAGACATTACATTCCCAATTACTATAAATGTCTTACCCCCAGGGGGCAAAGGTAAGCACAAACTTAAGAATGCTATGTTTTTCACAGCTAATTATTCTGTATACCTTAAAGGTATATGTACTTAACAGAGCAGAAAAAGATAAAAAAAAATAACTTTAGGATAAGCTTGTATCCTTACTTTATATAAAATAGAATTGTTCTAGAACCTAGAATCTATTCTTTTACTGATTTATATTTTTATCATTCTATGAAAAATATACACTCACCTAAAGGATTATTAGGAACACCATACTAATACGGTGTTTGACCCCCTTTAGCCTTCAGAACTGCCTTAATTCTACGTGGCATTGATTCAACAAGGTGCTGAAAGCATTCTTTAGAAATGTTGGCCCA
>JABFEA020000054.1:659121-669124 GCA_019775915.2 Cyphomyrus plagiostoma
TTTTGTGTTTTTTGTCGGTCCCCCCCCGCCCGCCGCGCGGGGGCCCGCCCCCCCCCCCGCCCCGCCGCGCCGCGCCGCCCCCCCCCCCCCCCAACTCAGATTAGAAAATATAAAGATTAAAATGTCAGAAAACCTTTGGGAGATCTCAGGCCACTACCTGCCAATATTACCAGTCAGAGCTGGAATTTAGGACTGTTTTTTTATATATATGGTACTGTAGGTAAAATGTTGACGTCGCACCAAGGGAAATAATTAAGCACGGATCAATTTTGACAGAGGTTATTTTTTTATGTCTGCCAGCCTGCGAGCGATATTTTTTTAAATGGCGAGTGATGCATGTGTGATCATTTGCAAAGATGAGCATGCACATCTGACACAACTGATCCATCTTGAGCCTAGCAGGCCATCTGATGACCTGTTACACCTAGTGTCTCCTGCTAAGTAGGAGCGGATCTCCTGATCCATTCAGATCAGCAGTTATCCACACATGCTGTGTACGTTATGCACAATGCGCTAGTAATTCGTTAATAACTAGCTTGTCTGTATGTTCATTATCATTAGCGTTTTTGTGTCACCCACTTTCTGGAGGATAGTTAAGCATATTAAACATGCCCTATAATGGATCTTTTAGACCTTTAATGCAAAAAGTAAGTGAAGCTATTTAAGCGTGCCAGTTTCATGAAATTAAAATTGTTGGATGTTATTTGTTTGGTTATTTGATTTTTTTCTGCATTTAATATTTTATGTACATCTGTGAAAGGCTGGCATCCTGTTCAGGGTGTACCCCAGCCTTGTGTCAGGGTTAGGCCCTAGACTTCCCTATAACCCTGACCTGGATGGATGAACGAATGGATGGACTGACAGATGACATACATATTTTATAAGGGAGAATTCATGTGTATATAGATTTTTGTAACATAGTGTGTACCTAATGATCCAAAAGAACATTTTAATTGCATAATTAAAATCTTCATTTTTGCCTTGCAGCAAACATGCATCGGAGATTTTGAACTGTCATTTCACTGAAACCTTTCGGCACACAATAACGTTTCTCACGTTTTATTATGATTTTCTAGTTGTATAACTTTAGTTATTTCTCCCTTGAGGTACATCAAGTAATGAACAAAAAAACTATTCAGGCTTTCAAAGTTTTCAGCAATAGTAAGGAAATGTGTGACTTTTGGAATATATGTGTTAATAGCAGAATATCAATTTCCCACATGTATGTTTTGACATTTATAGTATAGATATGTATGATTATTGAGTCTAACATATCCCTGGATACTTTATTAGAAAAGCACAAAAAAATAATATTTCTGGTTAGAGAATTAAAAAAACACCAGACTCATGTACATTACACGAAAGTGATCATTGCTGTGTTGTCTTTGCTCAAACTATAAGTTGTCATTCCATGAGTATTTGTTTACATGGTTAAGCACTGCTGTAGTACAGACGATATACATTTAAGTAAGCACCGTATCACTAGACAGGAAACACTAGAACCTGGACATCATCTGTAACACTTGAGTTCCAGCACCTCCTGTAAACAATGACATCATAATAAATCAGGAGTAGGCTAATGACTAGGATAAAGATCTTCTGTGATCACTTACCATCAGTAAATGACCTAGAATCAGGCATGAAAATATCCCCTTTTTCAAAATTTGTTTAGGTCCAGTTGAAGTACCTAGACGGTGGAGCTCAGTACAGCGGTGTTAGTGTGCAGAGCTGCTGTTTTGTCTCCTCTCTACCAGTGAAGGCTGCCAAGCCCTCAAGGAATGTGTAACTTTGTGTAATGGAGGGAAAAGTGGACAGGTTTAAAGGTAGCAATCTACATGTAGAATGGCTGAGTAAATGTTATCACTCACGCCATATGTTAAAGGGTATCAGAAAACAGCTGTTTTGTGTGACTCATGCATGTTCTGGAAAAAGCGCAGCCATATGGTAAATTGCACTTACATCACTGCTACTTTGAAGAGTAGATAAACTGTAGAAAGTTGGGAAAAATGATGCCAGAGTTTCTGTAGATATAAGCATCGTTTTATATCGTTCACCTTAACCCAGAGCCTGTCATTTCTGCTGTCATTTTCACAACATCCTGTTCATCTATATTTATCACTGTTGAGCATCTCTACTATTTGATTTCTCACTTATTTCATTATTCTATTTTCTATTTTTTTCAGTGAATGCATGGTTTAATTCCTTTTCCTGAACAAAATGTATTTTTTTAAATCATTTTGGATTGTTGACTTAAAATGAGCAGTCTTGCATTATTAATGCATGAGTAGTTTACATTTTAGATTCTACTCAAACTGTAGCTCCAGGTTAATTTGTATTCCTTATGTCGCACCACTGCCCCATGGTATGACAAAGGTATCTGTAATACCAGCAGATACTTTCTTCCATAATGGAGGCGGACAAAGGGGAGAGAGCTGCACACTTCTGAGAAGCTGTGACACACAGGGTTGTTTGCCAGACAGAAAACGATGCAGTTTAAGGCTATGTTTTTTTGTGTTTTCATAATTATTATGATCCACCCATTTTCCATGCCTGCTTGTCTTCTGCGCGGTTGTGGGGGTGTGGAGTGTATCCCGGAGACTATGCATGCAAGGCAGGGAACAATCCAGGATGGGGCACCAACCCTTTACAGGGCAAACAAACCATTCACACCTATGGACAATCTGGCAAATCCACCTTAGGATGTTTTTGGACTCAGGCTTGTGGTAGTGGTACAGGAGGAATTCCCGTGGGAAGAACAAGCAAAAGCCACACATGTGGAGCCAGGTTTTATGACACGGGGGAGGCGAATGACTCTGGTGCAGATGTCAGGAGAACAAAAGAGGCTTCATTGTCAAATGGGAGCAGGGACACAAACAGGAGCGCAAGGGATCAAAACCGGAGGACTGACTTGGGGATGGGCACAGGCAACAGGAGGGCTGACGTTAATGATAGGACTGGGGATGACGAGAAAAAAAGGGTCTTATAAACAAAGACTAATGAGAGGCAACAACCAACATGCTTGGCTCATCTGGGCTGTGACAGGGAGGAGACAGGAGGGTCAGGCAGACATGATGAGCTGGACAGAACCCAGCCAGCAGTACTAACCACTGCCCCAATTATTATTATTATTACTATTATTATTATTATTTATTACTGTAACCATGGGGGTATTCCACAAAGCAGGATTTCTTCATTAACCAGATAAGGATGGGTAAGGATTGTCCAGTAGAATTGTTGCACATTTCACATAAGTTATTCTGCTAATTGGGAAATTTTGCTTCGTGGAAAAACCCTTCATGACCCTGAACAGGCTAAACAGTTGGAAGATGGATTATTCAGTTGTTGTTGTTGTTATCAAGTTATTTTTATATGGTTTATAAATTAGATTACATTAAATTGTCTTAGACCAAAACCAAATCCATTTTTTAAAATAATGTGTTTTACTGTAATCATTATGGTGACTGATACAAATCAGAAATACTTTTTTATTATACACTTTTATCGCAATTAAAGAGTGTGGCTAATGAGGTCAGAGAGAAGCTGACCAACCATACACAGGCAAGTTCTTAAATAGGGTGAAACCGAATTGCTGCTTCCCGGCTCAGCACTGCTGCTAGGCACCACCTGAACATAATTAAGCGCTAAGCAAACACCTTTTTGTCGACAGTTTTTTTTCCCTATTTCCTCCCTTCAAGGTGTAGAAATAATTAAGTGTCTTATTTTGGGTAGCATTGGAGATGAGACTTCTAAGTGGTATTGATGGAAATAGAGTAGATTTTTTTACCAGTCGGTAAAGTTTCAGCTAAAACTTTACCGTACAAATCGCATCCATCACAATACTGAAGACACACCCAGCATGTGCGAACTCAGATGGCTTACTGTTTTTTCCCTACCATCTTTCCTCTCTTTGATGAAGACCTCCACCCTACTGTTTTCCAGGACCTTAGGTTTATACCCACCTCGCGGCCAGAACCTTTTTCTATTTGTTACGTTGCCTCATTTCAGAATCGTTGTTACCTGCGGTCCACAGCAGGTTATTCATTTACCCGACCGAGGACAAATGGGCCTTGCTTGCTTGCTCGCTTTCGCGTATGATTCACCTTTTCACAAGCATTCTGCTACTCCATTTCTCCTACAAGAACTTTAAATAGATCTTTAATAAGCAAAGTTTCGGCAAAAAAGAAACTTCTACTTTGCATGGATTATACCATTCAATTACCATTCATTCAATAAAATAAAGAGGTCAAGATTTGTTTTTAGCTTGTGGGAGTTTTACTTGCGCAAAAATGTTCTGAGGGCAAAAACACAAATGATTGGTTCAGAGAGATAACCAATCAGATTGTAGAGGAGGTGGGTCTTAGCAACTAGAGGAGGTAGGACAGAGGCATCTGGGTTGTCCCGCCTCCTCTAGTTGCTTGGACCCACTTCGGCATCTTCAGAGAGATAACAAATCGTTTTTCCTTCATCCCTCAGAACATTTTGTGTAAGCAAAATTCCCAATGGGTTGTTTTTAAATTGCAATTAATGCATTGGATTCAAAAGGGTAACTTTGTAATGTGGTTAGGTGACCTGGCATCTTTAAATTGCTGATGCTTTGTTGTTCCCTGTAATGGACTGGTATCCTGTACGTGTTCTTCCCAGTGTTTCCTGGGATAAGCTCCAGGATTCGATAGTGTGCTGGTTAAGCATTTATGTAAAATGGATGGATGGCATTTGGACAGTAAGTGTAACTATAAACAGTGCACGGACATGAAAATAAAGCTGTAATTGTGCTTGCTCTGAGTTATGGATTGTTTTTAATGGTATGATAATGTTGACGTACAAAACATCTCACCGGCGTTTCAGCTGAATCATAAAAAGCCTTTTTTGAATTAAAAAAAAGAACTACACGGTACCGGTACCTTTATCTCAATCTAATTTACTTTCAGTTTTTAGCAGTGAAGTTATTCCACTCGACTTGCATACAAAAGGTGGCTCAACTGCCCCCACCCCAATTGCTCCACAGATAAGACGCAGTTTAGCCGACTATAGCATGATGAAAGGGGAAAAATATCAAGTGGGTAACAAGGGCCAACAGTCAGTTTGCAAGATAACAGTGAACAAAACAGAAATCCAGTTTTGCTTTTGCCTCACAGCACCCACAGCTCGCTGGATTAATTTTGCCCCGCACAGAACCCAGTAATCGGTTACTGGATTCCTCTGAAGCAATCGCTTGTTGCCCTTTCTTGATCACAACAGAAACTCCCAAACTGAAAGAAAAAATATGTTGAGTACGGCAAGTCAGTGCATTTTAGCTGCTAAGTTGTGAAAATGCCAGGCATGAATACACTGGATTGTTTTCATTCTAAAATAATTATTTGTTCATAATTATAACAAACGCGCATCTCACACCCATCACACAATATCTGCAACTGAGTGTGAAGTAACTGAATTTATGTTTGTTTGTTTATTTATTCCAGAATTTATTCATCAGGTTGTTCGGTTTTGCTTGACTGCTTTGGGTTTTCTTGCACTGGAACAATCCTTCGGAGATTAAAGTCTCATAAGCCTTAAAGCGGCCTTTGTTATCATGCAACGTGACGTTAGACGTTACCTGCATAGCTTTGCAACACTGGTCCCTCCTCCCGCACCACCTCATAAATTTCCCAGAAAAGATACATGGTTTGCCATCGAGCTCTATGTGAGGACCTCCACAGGGATGAGGTCACTGCGAAGAGACACCGTTCACCCTTAACCACTATATTAATTAACTGCAAAAGGCTCCATTAAACAAACCAGCTTCACAAAGGAGAGTAAAACACAGGCGGATGGTCTTCCTTCTCTCAGTGGCATTTGGTCATTATACGTATTTATGGATGTTTACAAAACACGGGCATGTTTAGGTGTCACTAATTTTACTGTTGCACGCAATCATTTGTTAATTAGCTGCTTTAAGCAGGCACTTAATGTCATGATACATCACTAAACAACATGAATTAGACTTCCACTTCTTCATTATTTTTTAACAGGACGGCAGTCCCTTGACTTTCTCAACACCCTATACCAGGGCTCTTCAAATCTGGACCTCGATTCCAAATCCAGGCCGTGTTTTCAGTTCTCCCAGGTTGTTAGTTTAATAATTACTGATTCTGATTGGTCAGAGGCTTCACACCTGACTGACAGGTAAAGGAAGGCTGGAAAACCAGCAGGGCTCAGACTTTGAGGACCAGGATTTAAATAATCTTGCCCTATACTGTGCACTAAATAAGCGTCAAATACAACAATATTTGCAATACATGTTTATCCTCTTAAATGGAAATGGATTTTTTCAATAAAATGCTGTGACCGGGAGGGAAGGCTTTTAGTTTGTATTAAGGAATTGGTCTTCAGTAGGTATCAATGGGACGTCAATGGGATATTAATGAAACTTTCATTGTATATATGTTTTTAGAATCTAAAGTATGTGTTTTTTTTTTAAATAATAAAAAAAAAAACCTTTTAGTGTTAAAACAACCCCACCTGTTTTGACCCATATATCGTTTCCGCTATTTATGAAAATGTCCGGCTCTCCACGACTTTGTTCAGACTGACATTTTGGCGTCAGGGTTGGGAGGTGCAGCCCCTTTACAGAGCAATGCCCCTCCCCCCCTCCCTCGCATGATGGTACGGTCCCCCGAAAGCACTTCTGCGGGGGGGGGGGGGTGATAGTTGGAGCGCAAGACTTTTAGCCATTAGCGTGGTGTCAGATAACATGACGTGAGGTCCTTTGGAGAGCTTGGCTTTTCTAAAATAAGGACCACTTACGGATTCTCTGGGGCTCCACCGTGCACCGCTTTCAATTTAATGTCACTTTATTTCACATCTAGACTGTACACATCCATTTAGCCAACTCACCGGTCTATACATCCGAACGTTACGTTCTTTCATTACCTAGCATATTGCTGGAGTATCGCTCTGCATGGTCTCAGGTAAACAACCAGTATTTATAGTTTAGGTTACTCATTACTTTGTTTTATCTGTGGAAGCAATATAATAGGGGCATAAATGTTTCAATTTAGCATCCGAAATACGTCGCCAGGTATAGAGCCGTGTCTTTTGCGATGAAAAGATTTGTTTCAAGGTTGTACCCATAGTGTGCTGTCTTTACTTGGGTTTCAACAAAATCTCAGAGCGACATCCAATATAGCCCATGCTGCCTATGATAGATGCTGGCGGAATTTCACCTATTCCCTGGGAACTCCCCTTGACCGCACTCACTGTTCTGGAGTCAGTTCAGTCATTTGTCTGTGTTGATAATTCAGCTCACAAAAGGCATATTCATTCCAATGCAACTCACAGTGCTCATATCGGGGATGCAGGCGAAGCTTAAGAAATAAATATTTCTGATAAAGGGGACTGTAAAAAGGGCCACATTCTCTGCATTTATTTGCCATAATTATGTTATTAATATGTCATAAGGCCATTATCTTGCCGGACAGAATGGCAGGGAGACGTCCTCCATAGACTATCAGTCAGTAGGATTCCCTCCTGCCACCATACAGCCTAACCATGTGACTTTACTTCAACAGGAAATTACATGTCTTACTCGTCCAAAAGATTTGTCCTTGTGAATAATGTAACACATTCGATGAAACTTGGGCACAGATTGCCCTTTGGGTGCCTTTCTGTATGTGAGCCAGTGATATATATGTTGGGTGAGTGATACCACAGCAAGAGGTCAACCACAACAGCTTCTGTTCCACATTGCAGCAAACAGAAACTGAAGCATCAAATCAGTGGCGTGGTGAGAAGCTCTGAGTCAGTGAATTAGAATTTAGTGACCAGTGGTCATTGTTGACACACCACAATGAAATGTGTCCTCTGCATTTAGCCCATGTGTGACAATTTGACATAATACTGGGCAGCTAATTCAGCACCCGGGGAGCAGTGCTTGGGGGCGGTACCTTGCTCAGGGTACCTCAGTGGTGCCTTGCTGGTCGGGGATTCAAACCTGCAAGCGTGCTTCCCTAACCATTAAGCCACCACTGACCACGGAATGTACCATTAAATTACAATGTACTATATTGGAAGACGAGATTCATGATTATCTAAGTAACTTTGGCACAACATGGCCAGATACCTGCAGCCTATTACAGCATCTTTACCAAAACCATCTATAATATATCTATAGTTACTTGACTTTACATAACTGAAGTTAGACATAAAATATCAATGCACATATTAAATAAAATACCAAAGTCTTACAAACAAAGCAGAATATTTTTTTAATATAAATTAAACCGCTTTGATGTACTTATTTGAATGAGAATGTTCATCATTGGGCTCAAGGCTTATCCAGGCCCTGCATTGGATAAACAGATATCAAAAGTGGATGGATGTATTTCTATTATTAGTAAAAAAAAAATATTCTGGTCATTAGCATTAAATGTTGCAGCTGTTAGCATCTGCATGCAATACTTCATTAGCATTAGCAAGAAATTTTGCATCTGGTATCATTAGCGCATAATGTTTCTGTTGTTAGCGTTAGCATGAATTGCGTTGGAAGCATGTGTTTATCCAGTGTAAATTTATCCAGTAAATGATAGTATAGATAGTACTATATGTAATCTCTTTCTATCTTTTTTTATATAGTTTTCACCAATATTTCCTCGGAGCATTGCCATAAGCATTTTACTGCATGCTGTACTATGTATGATGATGCATGTGACAAATTGAATTTGAATTTGATTTTCGATTTGTGTTTGTGGACAGTTGACCGCATGCTCACTGGCTGTTCACGCTGGCTCTCTGCACCGCATAACTTGTGTCGCCGTGTGAGTTAATGGGAAAAGTGCTGCAGTGAAGGACACGTCCCAAGATAAACAGGCCTGCAGAACAACATCAAGGAAATTGGGGGGGAGGGCTGCCTGGCAATCAATTGTCCTGTCAAGTTTTTATCTGGGTGCCAGGGGACAAGGGCACACAGCCCCGAATGCTGGCGTCATGTGGAAACGGCATCATCCAGGCAGATTACATTCAAGCCCTCGGTTACTCGCCTCTCACTCTTGTTGCTCTGGGGGTCTAAAGTGCAGCCGGATGTTTGTTTACCTCTGGCCGGCTCCGCCTTGTTCCCGTGTGGCCAGGGAGGCAGCGGTGCACATTTCAGTTTGAAACAACTTGGATCTCAATAAACCAAGAGGATGTGGCATTTTTGTCTTTAATAAACATGGGCTTCTGAAGATGAAAGTCCTTAAATTCAAATAAATTTTTAAAAAACACACAAATTATCTAACCAAATGCATTTTAACTGCTTTTCTATGACCAGCAGTTACAAGGCATACATTTCATTTGTTCTGTTTTCAGCTGATTCTCAAAAAAAGCATAGTATCTATGAAAATAGTTAAAACATATGTAGCACATTTAGTTTAAAAGAATACATTAGATTTGGCTTAACAATCTTCAGCTAGTGCTGTATATGTCATAGAATTCTCGAACTGAAAACCTACTTGTTTCATTATTGAATCATCTTATATTTTGCCTGTCTTCCGCATATGCTCATTGGAGTTTTACTTACACACATTGTAGAGGAGGTGTGTCCATACAACTAGAGGAGGCAAGACCAAGACATATGATTGACATGTGACCCACCTTGTCTACAATCTGATTGGTTATCTCTCTGAACCAATCATTTTTCATTACATTTATATGTGAATAAAACTCCCACAAGCTCCCAATACCTGACAACACATGAGACTTCATCTTCTGCAGGTTAGGACTCACCCCATTCCTGCACTTTATATTATTGGTCGGTTGATGTTTTTTTCCCCCCTCAATCTCAGATACAAGTCTTTTTGTTCTGTGAGAACAAAGACGGTTTTAACTGAGGGGAAGCAAAACAGCAAGCTCAACACGAAAAGAAAAAAAATAATAATAATCAGCTCTACCTTCATAATCACAGGGCCTTGGATGCTTTGGTGGGGACATCAAAGGCTTGTGGAAAGGGCCCGCCGACGTACGGTTTGAAGTGGCAGAGGATTGGGGGAAG
>JABFEA020000054.1:678301-699215 GCA_019775915.2 Cyphomyrus plagiostoma
GCCCCCCTCCCTTGCTTTCGCCGCCGGCCGCGCTGTTCCCCCCCCCGGGCGCGCCGCCCCCCCCCCCCCCCCCCCCGAATCTCTAAGAGACTTCAGGCTAACATGTCCCCTAAAAGTTTGGCGTGAAAACTTTCTTCAAGCAACAACTTTGAACATCACGATGGATTCCTATTTTTAGCCCTGACCTATTTCAGACCAGATAGAAAGAAGCATGATAGTGAAAATAAAGGAAACATTCTGAGACGGAGAGCGAATGGCTTTGCCGACTGAAGCCTGCGTGTGGGTCTGTTATTCTTGTGACTTGGAGTTAAATTGCTTGTATAAATAATTAATAGTGCGACTCTCCTTTTATGTTTCTAGTTGTTTCGCGCGCCAGGATTGCTGTCGAAAAATACAAAAGTCGCTGGGTCTAATGAAAGAAGTTTCTGAGAATGCACACAGGCACACTGACACACATCAGACATGTTGCCAGAAACAGGCACACACACACACACACACACACACACACACACACACATAGTCCTTGTCCCCATAAGGGAAAACTCTATTTTATATAAGTTGGTGACTGCTATGAAAAAGAACAGATATTTATCACGTTATGGGGACATTTTGTCCCCATGAGGATAGGTATACCCGCTCATGCACAGACACATACACACACACACACAGACACACACAGTCTTGATTCTCACATATGCAGGAAATAGTGAACTGTGGGAATTCTCACATCTTCTTGCTACGATAGCTAATATGGCAAGCTCTCAGCCACTTTATAGAAGTTAAAGGCTAAAAAATATACCGCTTTTATATTACAAATTACCCGAACAATTTACAAATGAGAAATCATTAACCAAGGGGAATAGTTTTGGGCAGTAGCAAATATACAAAGCTCATTTTAAAACTCCAAGGGATTTGAGACATAGTCTATTGTTAAAATTAATTGACGCCTATTACACATTTATTCATCAAAAACTATTTCTGGGGCAGAAAAGGCAATCTGTTCTGAACCGATGCAATTCACATCAGTAGGACTGTGTGCTCATGCCTTGTGTTTAAAGGACTTTAAGACAGTCAAAGAATATGTTGCCTTTTAAGGAATCAAAGAGAACAAAGTTCGAGTTCTACAGCGGTTTCCATGGTATATTATGAAACACGCATCAGTAAGAGCGGGTGGAGTGTTCCGCCGATGTGTTTATATGATCTTAGGCCAACATCCATGTGACACTTGAGTTTTTTCTTATAAAGCTGGTATATTTAAATATTTATTTATGGATGTTTAAATACTGATACATGTCCTACATAAATAAATATGTAAAAATGTGGTTATGTGTACATGGGACATTGGATCCGGTGTACACCCCCCTATACTTTATTTGGATTCATTTATCCCCCCCCCCCAAAAAAAAATTTAAAAAAATGAATAGACCTTTTCATATAATTTATTAAGTCTTATTCCCCCAATGTCAAAACCTCTCCTATGTCATTGTGTTTCACATTGTTTGCATGACAGAACATTTATCTTTGTTATACATACAACACATGCCTTTGATAAACCGAATATATAAGTTTAAAATGAGGTTTTTGGTTACACGTTCTCTGAGAAACACGGGAATGCCGTGACTGAGGCGGTTTTCCACACCACGTCCTGCATTAACAGCAGGAGCTTCGCATGCGTCGTTTTTTCCCGTTTCAGCGTTTTTAGCTGCAGTAGATGTGCACGCAGACTTCTGCCAGCGTAGAACGTTCCGGACGCGGCAGCTCGTCATGCCGAAAGCCCTGATGTATTCTGACGCTTGGCTATTATGTGTTCACTCTGTTTTTTTGTCTGTGCTTCTGCTGTTCATCAGAAATGTTAACGGCCCCTTATATGCTGGCGCATCCAGCCGCATAAGATGTTTATGGTGGCTGCATGTTGAAATCTTTTAATGCATGTGCTTTAATCGCAAAAGCTTTTCGGGCGGAAAAAATATTTCAGTGCCAGTAGCAGGTAGCATATTGGGCTGGCTTTGTGATCTCAAGGTTTGCTGAGCTGTCTGACACATATGGGCATTTCTCTTGTACCTTTAAAGCTAACTGCGGCCCCTGAATTGCTTTGGTAAGAAATTTCGGTGCATAAATGAATAATGTCTCTTGAAATACTTTGCCGGTGAGTGCAGGCTGCTCTGGATGCGTTTCTGCTGAGTGAATACACAGTGCACACTTTTCCTTATAAAGCCTGGAGTTTGATTTTCTGTGAACGCAGGAGAGGATGCAAGCTGTAGGTACCGTGTGAGGTGAGGCTACTTACTAAGGCGTTCTGGTACTTGTTTGTGTCAGATCTGGTTCTGGGGAAAATTTAAGAGACAACAAGATAATTTTTAGTTTCTCCCATTTCTCAATATATGGGTATGCATATATATATAAAAAATCATATTATAAGGTATACAGAGGCCCCTAGGCTACAGTAGTCTGTGAGCCCCCCAACCCCCCTGCAGGCTGGCACACGTGGGGCCCCATATCTACCCTGTGCGTTAATCCGCCCCTGATATATATATATATCTCCTTTGTAAACTGCAGTCTGGTTCTTCCCTGTTTCTCATTGTTTGAAGGGCTTCTTCCTTGCTTTCCTTGCTTTATGGGACTTCAGTCCTGCTTCTAGGAGCCTGATATGAACTGTCCTAGCAGTGCACTTCACACCTGCACTTAATGTTTCCCATTCCTTTTGAAGGTCACTTGAGGTCATCCTCTGATTCATGATACACTGCTGGATAAGCTGACAGTCATCTCTGGCCTTAGAAAGTCACTTCTGCCCTCTGCCAGGCTGGTGTTTGGTCATCATCACTGTTTCCAGCTTCACCTTATTCTTGTGTACTGCTGTCTCAGAAACTTTGAGCCTGGAAGCAGCCTGTCGCACAGTGTAGCCTCTGCCAGCAGAACCAGGATTTAACAATGCAGATTCTTAGAAAATAATGAGTAGTCTCTTAATTTTTTTTCCAAACCATGTATATGTCTAATAATTACACCTAATTTAATCTACCTCCTACATCAAAATAATCTTCAACTTCTTAAAAATAGCTCCATTGTGGAGTATTAATGATTCTGACAAATTCTCACTACTGTGTTTTTTAGTTTATTATTATTATTATTATTTTTTGCAATTCTATATATAGAACTCTGATGGATTTGCTTATTCTACCAGCTCTTGCATTTGTGTCGGAAGTGAAATGTAACGGATAAAGCTGATTACTCCTGCACCCGTCTATCAACAGTTTGCGCTGGCGTGCAACAGAAAGTGAGGCGATGATGGAAAGCCGATCATCACAGCTAATGTTTACAACGCCCTGTAATCCCCGGCGAAGAAGCCAAGTAATGATTAGAATCTATGTCGTCTATTGCAATATTGGTCTGTTTAGCACTTAATATGATTTATGATGGTACCACTACAGTTTATAGGGCTCAAATTGGGACAATCTTGGAACAGAAGAGGAACTGACTTTGCTTTATATGAAAACTAATAAGCTGAATTAATGTAAAACCTCAGTTTTTTTGTTAAAGTAATTCTGAGATTGAAACATCTTAACGGTGACAGATAAATCATTTTTCACACGCCGGAAATCTTTATGGATTAACACAACTGTACTGTCTTCCCAGTAATGCTTAACTCAGTAATGCCAAAGCAGTAGTAGAAGATAATAGATTATCACAAGAGTACTGGGTGATCTGGCTTTTTCCCAAATCCCCAGAAGCAGCTGATGAATTGACGTGTTGAAATGTTTCTTTAAATAAAAGTCTGAGCTGCCAGAGGCTTATGAACCACAATTTTGTGGCATTGTCTGTTTGATGAAAATGACTGCTAACTTTGAAGTTCCAATAATTGTATTACCTTGGTATCTACCTGTAACTTTCACTGAATCTCTATAAATGAAATAGCAGACTTGGACTATGGTGCATATTGAAATGTATGTACGGTATTTGCATATAAGATAAATGGCAAATAATGATTAATTTAATGTTAATTTCATCATCATTTTATTTTTTCACTCCAAGGGCATTTCAGGTTTTCCGTCCATAGAAAGACCAATTTCTTTGTGGTTTCTACTTTTTTTTTCAATCCCGCAGAGACTCATTCCCAAGCATATTTTTTCCAACATATTTGCAATATTTTATTTTCCCCCAAATTTAGCTGGTTGTCACGGTCAAAATCGCTTCGGTACAGAGACATAAATGTGTAATACAAGAGTTTTGTTGTGGAGTGCCTTTCCCTCAGCTGCCTCGCTGGATGCCTGAGTGTGGTGGCGCCATAGATTTGGGGCAAAATCCTCAGAGTGAACAGTAAATCATATCATTGACCCTACAGCTAGTCTACTGGCAGAGGTGATTCTACGGTTTTTTTAAGGTTGGGAGCATAATTGGGGACAACCTTATCATGAGCCAATGATTTTGATCTTGAATCTTTGAGTGACTGGAGAGGCGACACACTGGGGACCAGTCAGCTTTCAGCTGGACCCCGTGCCCCTGTCTATAACCCTGTATGTTGGTTAAAGAAATGGTCTTATTTCACAAAAACAACACAGCTATATACATCCCACATATATATGGCACATATACACAGAGTTCTTTTGTACACAAATTATATGTGTGGCTGTTGATCCAAGATGGCTGTCCTACTGAATTTTCAATAGTTCTTCTTCAATATACAAAGAAATGGCATGCAGATTACATCATTATACACTGCATCAGGTGCCTAATTTGTATTCTGGCCTAAAATAATTGTAGCCTCCTCTACTCTAAAATCAGTAGCAAGGACTCACCTGTGCAGGCACTAAATATAATCTCTATCAGGCCTTAATGAAATCCAATATTTCAGCCCAGGAGGTTATAAAGCAGACGGGGAGTGGGAGGAATATGTGCATGAAGCGTATCCACGGTAACATGTCGTAGCTAGCTGTCTGTGCCACTCGAGGTAAACGATGAAGGAGATGAACTGATGGGTGATAGGCCGAACTGCCCCCTGCCAGCAGGATGTTGCCTTTTTCGCAACTTTTAGCCAGACTAATCGGGGTAACCGTTACCTTGGGGGTGATCGCCTTTGTCAGATGCCATAGGGCCGCAGTTTGGAATCGGCGCGTGCAGGTGATTGGGGATCGGTCCATGAGCCAGACCACTACTTCCTGCTTTTCATCTATGCAAAAAAAGAAAAAGAAAAAGAAATAAATGAAACTCCCTTTGTAAAGGGGCCATTATGGAGATGTGTTTCGGGGGGCTCGTTGATGTTCGGTGATTTGATCACCGCGTTGAGGGCTTTCCTGATTATTGCTAACATCGAATCGGCTACGGAACTGCCTCCCTCGCTTGATCTACTCCCGACTTCCCTGAGCCTCTTCTTGCTGGGGTATTTTTAAATTACCTTCCACCGCGTTTGAGGGAGATACTCACTCGGAGACTCACTCAGTATCTTTCCATTTTACACAAATTTACGCGGCTCACTGAATTAAACTGCAGGGCAAGCGTAAATGTTTGGAGATAGGGTACGGCCCCTTTCATTGACGCGCTACGTTTTCTACAATGGGGCATCTGCAACTCAGAGATAAGTTTCCTTCATGCTAAGACCCAGAGAGTGCGACTTGGTGCAGATTTGCATGAATATACCAGCGTTATAGCTACATAGCATTTCCCCCCCCACACCCCCACCACACGTACAAAAGTCTCTTAGTGTCTCAGAATAGGACATCACAGCGATGGGAAGCGGGGATTGTTATCGTAGCATGCTTTATCCTCATCACCCCCTCCCCCACGCCTAACCTGCGTATACGGATTCCCTCCCACGCAAACACGGAAAAACCACAACACCGCCATCTAGGTCACAGACGATTTACCGAGCGCTCGCCACAATGCATCCTGTTGCCGAGAAGCGCTGCGAAGAGGCGCCCGACCCGCGGGTCATCACCCCGAACCGCACTACCTGGCGAGGCTCTAGAACTTTCCATCCGGCACTCGACTGCGTATGTTTTTAATTCGGCGGGTGCCTGAACGTTTTACTCCTACAGTAACAGCTAAATTACTGGTGATGCTGCCATTTTATCCGACCAGCATTAATGCAGACCTCAAATCATACAACGGTCTACACAGGAGTTGATTGCAATTGTGGGCATTGGCTGTTAAGAGAGAAAAAAAGAAAATAAAGTACCCAAATTCTGCACGGTTTCTGTTCATTTTCTGTGTGCGGATCTGATTTAGCTGTTATAGTCGTAGTCTGTTTTTTTGTTTTATTTTTTCCTGAATTCAACATCTGGAGAATAAGCACTATAAAAAGCATTAAAAATTTAAGGAGCTGAACTACAGGAAAGTACACCTGCTAGAGCACCCACCCAAGAAGCAGTGCATTAGCGTCAAAACCTGCAGGCCGAGCTAATGAATTTACCAGCTGTGTGACCTTGGATTACAGTCACGTGAGATTCTGCAGGCAGACAGGAAGGAAGTCATAGGCTGTGACAGATCCCAGTGGCTCGAACAATAAGATTAGCGCTGCTGTGAGGTTGCGGTCTGCCCCACGCTGTGCAGGCCGCAGCCCTGTTCCTAGTTCATGTTTGTATGGGCAGAGAGGGGGAATTCTACAATATTGCCCAGGCCTCTGGTTCAGGCCAGATGCTGGCCCATTTTTGAGAGCTTTGCCCATCAAAGTGGAGCACTGGAGCTGAGCTGTTCCTGCCGTTTTCCTGGGGTGCTAGAGCTCACCTGGGGTGAGGAGGCGGTGACAGGTGTCCGATGTTCTTATGCGTGCAATTTATCACTCGTTCGGTGGTCAGGGGCTCTTTGGCACCCCACCGCGGCACGGAACCGGTGGAGGATCGAGATGGACACCCACTGATCTCGGATGAAGCGCACTTTTCAATTTATTTTCATTTTCGCTTTAAGTATGGTTTATTTGGCTTTTGAATTTCCTTCACTTTGCGAAGAACTTTGAAACGGCTGATAATGAGCGCTCGGGTGACATTTCAATGACTGGCATTTCTCGGTCCTGTATGTGGTTCAGGTTGAGTCCAGAGAAACCGATTTCTCAAGTAGCTATGTCTCCATCATCAGGGGGCTCTCGGCTCTCTCTCATAGCGTTCCTTGTGCTCAGAAGTGCATCCGTGCCTGACGATCTAACAATGCGCATGTAGATAATTTTTTCCCCATGGCATCAACAATTGTTGTTGCGATATTTAAATGCGATTAAATACAACTCATCAGTCCTGGTATCTTAAGGGCCATTTGAAAACCAAGTTTGCAGCCAAACCGTGTGAAAACCACAAGACACATATTGTGAAGCGAGTGCATATCTGCCCACTCAGAAGCCATCATGTCAATGTCTGTGAGCGTGTCATGCTGAACTGGGGTGGTTAGCTTGTTTGTTTTCGTCATATGCGGTCTAGGCTTGGATTGTAGTGTCCTTCAGTTTGTATCAGCATAAGGGTCGTTGCATCAACAGTAACTGAGTGGAATACCTAAAACCTTTCTTAACGGGTGTCACCTTTCTTATTTGCATTGTTCTTTTTTGATAAATATGTCGGAAGTCTGTGGTGTCACACAGGAGCCTTGTTTATGTACGGTCATGAAAGGGTACATTCCAAGGACAGGGGGATGCCTTATTGGCTAAAGGAAAATCTTCATCTCTCCCCTGCCCCTGGGTGCCTTGTGACTCACGATGGGAATCTCTTAATTAATTTATCCAAAAAAAACAATGGCATGGAAAGCAAAGAAAATAACTTTGGAATTTGATAAGTTGAGTGCACAGCTACTCGAAAGAGCCTAAAATATTTATTACCTTTTGTTCACTGTTTGAATGCAAACCTCTCATAGTCGCCTCTGTCCACTCTGTACCTAAGAACATCAGGTGGGCTGGTGGCCTTGTTTGGCTGTACTGTATATCCATTCATCCAGTTGTCCTTCCATCCATCTGTCCATCCATCCATCCATCCATCCACCCATCCATCCATCTTTCCCTGGACATCTCCAGTGGCTTAGCACCTATCTGTTCTGCTGCATACAAAACACTGTATTTAATTTGATCATTCTTGGCCTTGTGTAAACATGCTTTTTAAAAGCTCTGTTTCTACATTGTGCAATAGAAGTCTCAGGTTATAGGTACAGCTGACATTCAATTGCTCCATGAGTCGTCTGAGGACAACCCAGGGTTTCACACATTCTTAACTTGGATTGGTTGTATCTTGTGCAGTTGATTAATCAACTGCAACCCTTTGAATGTTGGTATGATTCATCCTCCCATGTATTAACAAGTTGCATTCTGTGCTGGTGAGCTGTAGTTATGAATTTAATCATTATTTTCTGTTAAGTAGGTGATGCATCATTGGGTTTGGTCTCTCACGTCAGATCGCTACAATGAGACACTTAAGCAGAAAAGTACATGGAGATCAAACAGTACAGGAGATGTTAGATTCATTGGTGGAATTATTAATTAGCTACTACACCATAAAACATAAGGTAGTTTTACTAGAGGGCAATAAAATATGATAATACAATATAAGGTAATAAAAACCACAAGTATAAAATATATAATTATATAAAGGATTGAGAATAGCAAAAAAAAATTAAACATCATTGTCTTTATAAATGTCATTTACATGTGCACCAAATTACTACATAGGAATCACTGTATATGCATTATTATTTAAATACTTTTTGCTATGAATTATTGAAGTCCAAGATTAAGTTTTAATTTCAAGGGCAATTAACAGTCATGAGATGAAAATTCCACTGGTTAGTGCTAAAACTAAAACATAACCTACTTGCCTTTAAAAAATTGTCTTACAGATGTATTTTTATTGACAGCTCATACTGTACACACCTGCTAATGAAATAGTTTCTTAATTCAGGGAATTGCTCAACTTTTCTTTGTAAGTGTCACCCTTAAAATTGCAACTTTTGGGTACTAAAAAATACTATATAAGGAAGGATACTTACACATTAAGTGAAATTAGCTAAACACATTTGCCACATAAACCCACTCATCCATTTTCTGTACCTGCTTTTCCTAATGCAGGGGGTCTGGAGCCAGGGAATAACCCCGGATGGGGCACCAACCCATTGCAGGCCACAGTCACACACCAGTCACATCTACGGGCTTGTGCCCTGTGCTTGCTGGAACTGGCTCCAGGCTCACACCATTTTTGTACTGCAGTCTCTCCAAATCCGGTCCTCGGGGACCCACAGGCAGTCCATGTTTTTGCTCCCTCCCATCTCCCTGCCAGACAGTTCACACCCTGGCAGACAGTCCACATCCTACTGGTTCCTGGGAGGGAGCAAAAACATGGACTGTCTGTGGGTTCCCAAGAACTGGACTGGGAAACACTGCTGTAGTGAATAAGTGGTTATGGAAAACTGGTTGATGGAATTTCGAGTGAATAGCAGTTTATCTTATAACCATATTAAGTGTGATATATCCTGCATGCCTGCTGCGGTCATCTGTATCAAATGTAGAGTCTAAAATGCTTACTTTTGACTTCCATGAGACTTGAATGCCATGGAAATATATGGACTGGATTTTGAGTTTTCCATGTTTATCCTTCTGAGTGCTACGCTAAGCAGTCCCCCTGATGCACCTTCAGAGAGCGCCTGGAGGTCGTCGGGTCGAGTCCCAACTCCCTCTTCGCATATGACGAATGCCAGCAGTGATTTAACCTGCACGGCTTTTTGTAACTTTAAGAAATCACTGGTTTGTAAGTTATATCCACAAGCACTCGTCTGCAGACTTCTTTAGGCTTCACCGTCTATAGATGAAATGTTTCACTTTAATAACTTTGAAGCTATTTTCTTGGTTTGAAACAGGCACCTGACAGACAGGAAATAGGACCCATTACAGCAGACTTGTATTCGAAAATTACACTGGGGTGACGGTATTGATTCTGTTTGGACCATGTAGTTAATCTGAAGAGTAATCTTGCTGTTTCCCTTTAATTCTTAATAGCCTTTCAAAATAATAAAAAGCTAATCGAAGCCTTTTATTATTATTATTTTTGCACAGAAATATTCAGCAGGCAAGCAGGCCATGGGCATTTTGCCATTCACTGTGCCAGTCTGTGGCCTGCTCTCTGTGTAACTTTCCTGCAGTCACCGTACTCCTCTAAGTTAATGGACTGCAGATACGAAAATTCGACACGCCAGTGATGGGGGTGGGGGGTGTTGTTGAGAACCTGAAAAGGGGGGAGTGGGGAGTAAACATTCTTTTTTCACTTTCAAGTTTTGTTTTTCACATAAGCGGTATACAGTGCACATGTATATAACTGGATTCAGATTCCTAAACCCCCCCCACCACGAAACCCCCATAACTACTTCTGACATTCAAACACCTTGTTTAACTATCATTCAGTCACCTTGTTTATCTTTTTATCCGATTCTTTTATTCACCTGAAGACATTTAAATGCCACAGATGTCATGTCTGTTGTTTTTAAACCTTGACTGAGTGAAGTTTGATTCGATCCAACTGTGACATTCTATTGCCACATGGTAGCTAGACTGTGCTTAAAAAGAAAAGACATAATATGATGTAAAATAAAAACAAGATGTATCATGAAAATAAAATAAAATGAAACCACGAGTGTGGGTGGTACTGACAGACTGTTACGATTCAAATTAAATTTTTCTTTTGCTGGTTGGAATCTGCTGCGTCAAGCATTATATCGATTTGGGGCCACTTCAATTAATTAGTGACAGTGTTTGGAAGCGTGTGCTGAAAGAGACAGCACGACATAATGCATGAAAACCCCGTTTACTCGCGCAGGTCCGTGAAATTTTTATCGAATGAACTTTTATTACCTCCCGCGTAATGTGATGATTTATAAAAATTAGCTTTTAGATGAAAACCATTATGCTGGGTATAAATTGAAATCTGATGAATTATTCTCCCAAATATGATCGTAATCTCCGACGGAGTATCGACCCAGCCCTATCCTCTTTGCTTTATTGAAAGCAATTTGAAAATTGCAGATGGTGGATGTTATTCTATTAAGGCTCCGGGAAGAGCGGCGTGTGGCGGAGAAGCGACCATCATGCCAGAGGCTCAGGCCAGCAGCTCTGATCAGAGCCTCACGCAGCCTCACGCTGGAAAAGCATTAAGGATCCGCACGTCCCTGTCATCCCTTCGGAATGTACTTTTCCTCCCACCGGCACGAGGTGGCGTGGGCCGTACCACGTGGAGGGGTGAAGTCCCAGAACGGCTCACGTGCCACCTGGGCTTTCCTGAGGCGACCTCATATTGCACTTGGCAGGCCTCCTTACACTGTCATTCCATCCCTTTACTGGAACCCCGCTGCTATAACCTGGTTTCTGTAAAGGCTCTCAGAACAGCGGACAGATTTTCTGCCCGGAATATAAATCGAGGCTTCTGGGGCAGTGCTTGTTGATATTATAGGAGCCTTTTTTCATTTATTTACACATTGCACTACATTAATATTATTTTGCGGATACTTCTATACAAAGCTACGTGAAATCGGCTGAAGACAGAATCAGACAGTTTAAAGATCAACTGGAGATTAAGGCCATGGTCCGGGGCCCAGTGGTGCAAGCACTGTACTGATCCTGGGATTCGAACCAGTGACCATCTGATCAGGTGGAACATCTTAAGCGACCACCCCTCTATGTATATGATGCCCTGAAAAATGTACACACATACACACGCCGCAAGGTTTTATATTTGTATGTATGTATAAACCTTTGTGTCCAGCCCCCTCCATCCTATGTTCTCTACTTTAAGCCCTGGTGAACCCACCTCACCACCCCTGGTTCTATGTCACACCATGGCCCTGGGAGACCAGTAGGGGGTGAAGGGGGGCAGGGGGGCAGGGGGGCAATCCATTGATCCGCTTAATGGGGAATGCATTGTTATTTCTCAATATATACATTATCTTAAATAGGCCAGAGGCCGGGATCAATACCTCCACATCTCATATTAGGACGGGCTGGTGAGGAAGGACACGGACACGGCGATATGACGTTTACCCTCACGCGCAACTCATACTCCCTCATGTTCTCACGCCAGCGTGTCAGCACCCTGTCACACGTCTTCCACATTCCAGGTTTCGGGATTCTTTCCTTTACTGACCACGCCAGCCCCCCCCCCTCCCCCCCCAAAGCCAATTCTCCTCTGCGGCCCGGCAGGATAATCGATAGCTGTGCCAGAGCCTTCGGCTGGAAAGCCAGAGACGGCACCGACCGATTAGGGACGAGACGAAGAGACTGCTGGCACTGTTTGCTTTACAGACGGCAGATAAACATAAAGGAGCCAGGAGTGTGTACAGGAGACAATAAACCAAAGTGCGTGGAAGAATAAGGGCCCATTTGATAAACCATAATACCAGTCTGTTCCTTAATTACAAACCTCTCAGAGACGTGTAGGACTTTCATAAACGTATTCGGAATGTACAGAATTTTGGCCTGTAAGTCACACCTACATTCGTTCAAGTACTGTAAAAGTAATTAAGCAACCATCAGCTGGGTTTTCTTAATGGAATAATGAATGTGAGGGATCCGCGGTTCTGTTTCCCTATTGTGTGTGGCGTGAAGGGAGGTGTCCTGATGAATAGGCCTGTCAGGGGCGCCGCGCGTTTTCAATTTCTGGTCAGTCATACATTTATCCACGGCTCAATGGGTGAAATCCCGTAACCTTATTTGTTCCTGTCAACAATGAGAGTGGGGAAGGTGATTGGGCATCCGGCCGCCCGCGATATGATTGGATGAGAGGGAAGCCGACCCTTGTAGGAAGCGAGCTGTATTAATGTCAGCGGCAGCAAGCCGCTCGTTAATCATGGCGCGCTCCTTATGAAGACAGTAGCTGCTACTGTGCGTAGAAATAAAGAAATAGCGGAGTAGCTAAATACCGAAAGTAGCTGAAATATCGATCTCGAAAAGCAGGACGTCAGACTTGAGAGTGCGTTGGTCGGCAAGATAAAGTATTCATACAGCACCACTCATTCCAGCTATTTAGGTCACATTTTTTTTTCCACGTCTGTGGCGTTCTCATGCGTTTCTGAAATAGCGAAGTTGACATCTGATGGCTTTTAATGGTACGGATCGCTTTTAGGATGGAGGGGGGTTGTGTAGGACCCCGGCTGCCTTTGTAAAGTACGGGAAGACTGAGGTGGTGTGTGAGCTGACTGAGGTGGTGTGTGACAGCTTTAGTCGCAGGTGTCACTCCGCACAGACACACTGTTGCGAGGATGTGGGCCCTGGGGCTTATTGGGCGGTGGGGGCTTCTCTGATCAGTTGATCTTACAGGGGGATAAAGCCCCCAATGTGTCAGCATGGAGCATCTATCTCCGAACAGCTCTGCCAAACAGGAGGGTGGAGGGTGTCCCTGTACATCCTCCACAAACTCCGCTTAGACCTACACCAGCGTCTTCCTGTGAAAACCTGTAGCCAATTTCTCAAAAAAAAATTCTTTGTAAAGATTGAATTCCACAGTTCAGGATGGTGTGTTTGGGATGGGGGAAAAAAACCTCATGTGACCCTCCATTCACCTGTAGCCGTGTAGCAAATGTCATGAGCCAGATTTCTGTTTTTCCTATCAGCCTCCATACAGACTAGATCAAATACTCAGCCCTCGTGTCCCAACTCCTGCTTCTTCGCTTTAGCTGACGCCATGAAGGCCATCCTTTGTGTTCCTCTCTCTCCTGCTGGTTTGTTAAACTTGCAAAACCCCAAATTAAATTGCTAAACTTCCCACTCCATCCTCCCACGTCCCATGGGACTGTTCGCTGTCCCCATGGAAAGTTTCATCACGACCCGCAGAAGACTGAGGAACACCATTTGAGTTCAAGCTCCGACCATCCTCCCACCATCTATCAGGCACATTAACCTGGGTATTATTCTGCTCCACGAAAGAGTAATTCATACTCATGATTTATATCCATAGGCCCTCATTACTGCACTTCGTAACACAGCTTAATTCAAACACTCAATAGTTCCATTCATCCATTTTCCATACCTGCTTGTGCTACCCAGAGTTATGGGCAGAGGCGAAAATTTCAAGGCCAGGAAGTAAAAATCCAGACCGAGATTTTGTTTCCGCCAACCGGTTGAGTCTTGTGTGACTGTGATTCTTTATGTTCAACTGGACAGTTGAAACAAAATCTTGGTCTGGTGTTTTTCCTTTCTGGACCTGATATTTTCCCCTCTGCCATGGGTGTCTGTAGCAGAGGTGGAAATTTCAGGTCCAGAAAGTATAGATCCAGACTGGGATTTTGCTTCAACCAGCCAGCTGGGTATTCTGTGATGTGATTTGTTACGCTCAAGTGGTGGGTTGAAACAAAATCTTGGTCTGGATTTTTACTTTCTGGACCTGCGCTTTCTACTTCTGGTTTGTTACAGGTGCAAGGCAGGGAATATCCCACCTAAGGCTCAATAGTTAAATAGGAAAATCATTCAATATATAAATGGGTTTTGATAAGCTTTGTTAAGAGGCAGCATGAATAAACTAAGGCTCAGATGTAAAGAAGTAACAATAACCTCCAAAAATTTAAAATAGATTTCCATTGCAACCATCACAAAATTACCATATTAACACTGTTTAATTCCAATCTTAATCTAATGTGTAGACGCCCTTCTGCTTGATTTATAGGAAAAGTTTGTTTTGCCTGCTCACTTGCTGAGCTTATTTATCCGCTAGACTAATGCAGTTATAACTGGAAGTATAGCCATCTGTAGATTAACAGTGTTTTTCCCAGTTTCATTATATACTTGACAAGGCCATTATTTTTGGAGAACGCAGCCAAATCTCAGTAAGGAAGGCATCTGTATTGGAAAGGCACATATTTTAAAACAATTATAATAATATAGTTATATGAAGCAAAGCCTGAATATGCAGTGGACACTTCCTATGGACCTGCGTTGGATAAATAAAAAAGGAGAGTCTATAGGAAGATAAAAAAATATATACAACTGATGATGATGATGATGATGAAAATGTTTATGCACATTCACATGCTGTCTGTAACAATGCTTTTTACTTTTATGGATAACGTAAATCTGTCGCCTGTTTTTGGTGTTGTGTAGAGTTTACTACTGGGTATTTACTGGCATTTATGTTCAAAAGCTTGGAAGGAATTATATCACAGATATGGTCAATCTTTTCTTTAATTTCAGAGTTCCTCAATAAATCTGAAAATGTGGCATTCTTATGTCAAAAACTGGATGTTATTAAGCTTGAAGTCTAATCCTATTTTTAAATTATTTATAGCTTAAAGTTAGCTGGTTTATGGAGGCAATTTATTAAATGTCAGATGTTTTGCACTTATGTTTATTTTTAGACTGTTTATTTTCCATTATCACATGTGTTTTTTTTTTTCTTCAAATTGGTTGCATGCCACCTTAGCACAATTTTAATTTTGTAGGAAATACTCTAGTAAAAAAAAAAAAAGAAAAGGTCGCTTAAATGAAATACCACTTATGGGAAAATTACCCAGGACAGATTGATCACTATTACAGACAGATATACTACTGGGAGATTTCATGTTTAGTCTGGGACAGAGTAAGTGGATATAGATGCCTCCGTGTGATCTGCAAAAGGTCATGTACTGCACCTATATACCATAAACAGCAGAGAGTAAAACAACAGAAATAAGTAATAAATTAGAAAACAGAGTAATAAAAGCTGAACCACTTCATCGAACAATACATTATCGAGGTCTTGATTGTTCTATAAAACGCATTGTCCATATTTTTTATGATACTTATTATTGAAAAGTCAACAGATATAAAGCATTTTAACAGGCATAAAAATAATGTTTTCTCCCAGAAATTGAAAGCAATATTGTGAGTTTATGAATCGATGAGAATATTTCATCCTTTCCCTTTAACTGAGCAAGGCTATGCGCAACTAATTTTTTTTGGCACGGTTGTATAATCAAGCCTTTAGCGGCAACAAATAAACAGTGTGCCTCAAAAGATGAGAAAGACAATATAGAGGATTTCATTAAACTGGCAATTTTAAGTTTCTCACAGAGAAAATAATACCGTGCAAAGGTTTGAGAAAAATAATCTCAATAAAGGACAGAAATGGGTGATTCTTTTTTCTCTTTGATCTAAAGAAGCGATTAAGGCGGTAACTTTAGCAATGCCACCTTAAATTTTACTCCTTTGTAGTGAGTATCATCACATTAATAACTGCAGGGATGCTTTCTGCATGTCCATGGCTCACTGCAGCATACTTTGCCATCAAGTTCCGCTACCTTCGATGCCCATAACAAAAGAGCTGCCGTTCTTGGGCACTTGCTGTCCACTGAAGTGCTTTCAGAAGGTACATTTATTTCCGTTGCTCGAAATGCCACTTACACCCACGGATACTCTATCACTGCTTTGGCTCAATTACAAGAATTCATATCTGAGATGAACAAGTGAGGCAAAAAAAAAATGTTACTTTCCCTTCTAAATACACCTTGCGATAAATTAACGCTGCCGTTTTTCTATTAATGTAGATGATACATGTAGTGTGAAGTGGTGTCACAGGGGTTCATCAATTAAGTAAGTCACAAATTGCCTGGATGCTTTAAAGTCATCAGAGAAAGCCACAGAACTCTGCCGTTCATTTGAATTGGTGCAGTACAGCTAGCCGTAGGTTTTCCATCAACATTGGCCTCCTGACATCAGAATTAATCCCAAACTTATCTCTAGTGCTGCTGTCTTTCTCCATAAATGAAATGTCAGCCCCAGTCACTTGCACATGGCTTCTCAGACTCTCACATCAGCTGTGATGCAGTCCAAAACATCTGCTCTGAAAACCATGCAAAGAACTCCTTGTTGCCAAGTTGTTCCCGCTGCATTGTGGGATTGACATGAAGTATCTTAATGGCAAGGGCTAAACATTTGTGCCGCGGTTTGGCGGACATTAGCTTTCAGCTAACTGCTCTGTGTCCTTTAGGCTTGGATGGTGGGTGCATGACCTCACCGTCTGAATTACCGCTGCAGACGGCCGAAATGCACCAGCTTCCCCGCCGTTACCTTTGAAACTCATTCGGCATTTAGCTGAGGTGAGAAAAGCCCCTGAGAGTTTAAGACCCCGCTTTGCTGTCAGAGGTCCCCAGGCAGCCTAGGTCCATTAGCAACTCACCATAAGCTAAGAAACCAAACAGCCAGTTTGTGAAACCCTCCTATAATTTCACTAGCTTTTTACTGGGGGGGATATGAGTTGATCTGCTTGACCCAAAATGAACAAAATATGAAATGCAGCTTTCTTTACTATTTGCACAATTTCAGAAACATCATAGTAAGTTTTTCTCCACATATCCTACAATGCTCAGCTTTGAAACATACACTTATATACAGAATCAGTCAAAAGTATGGACACATCTACCCAAGGAGAGGTTTATTTATACTCTTCTCTATATTTTAGAATAATCATAGGGGCATCAAAACTGTAAACTAACACATGGAATTATGAACTGACCAAAAAATATTAATCAAAAAAATAATAATTTGTTAGGGGCAGATCTGTGGGTTGGGACACAGAAGGTTGCCAGTTCAAACCCCTAGGTCAGCAAAGCGATCCCAGCATTGGACCCTTGGGCAAAGCCTTAACCGCCATTTGCTCCAGGGACTGGCTGAGCCTCCATGCCATTTTCATGAGGTCCCTCCTGGGATGCTTTTCCAGCTGTCCTGAAGGAGGTCCCACATTTAAGCTGAGCCCTCATTGGCTGCTTTTGTCCTCTCGTTGGTCAGACTCCTCTGTTAACCATCTGTACTGCATTTAGTTCAGGTGGCCAGGTCACGTGATGTGACATGTTATGTTATGTGTTATGTTAGCATCAAATGCTAGCGGAAGTAACATTCCCTTGCAAAAATTTGCATTACGAATCCATTCCATTTAGCTATTCTATACTACTTTTTTAAGTAGGAGGTTGGAAATTCTCAAATTCATAGTTATCAGGGATGCATCAATACATTGCATTATGCAATACTACTTATAATTAATAATATATAGAACATGCTGTTTATTCCTTCAGATAATCCACACTTGGTGATGCAAATCATCGGTATATCTGTGCTTTCAACCAATCAGATGGTGCCGATGCAACCACCTTGGTCTGATCACGCGTCTAGCCCTGCTAGTCAGCCTAGCCTAGTCTACAGAGCCACACGCCTCCTCCTCTGAATCTGTGCTGCATGTATGGTGGCACAGTTTGGATTGCCTGGGTTGGATGTGGCCATCCATAGTGCTGACAAGGGTTTGAATATATTTCCAGGCTGCGCAAATAAGTCTGAGGGTTTGGCAGACATTTTAACCCCCCCTACGCTCCCACTGTATCTCTGGCTCTGCTCCTGTGCTCAGCTGGTGTAGCAAATTTTGTCCAAAAAAAATGAAAATAAATGAAAACACGAAAAGTGCAGACACATCGGACGTCTACTACTGCTTATTTCAGTGCGTTTGTCGGCTTGCATTACCTGCGACAATGGGGCCCAATTTATTGCAAGAGATGGCTGGGGGGGGGGGGGAACGCTACAAACAAGCTCATGATTTATTAAATCAATCTCGTCAGTAGCTGCTAAGCTCATTGGGTATGCGAAGCACTTCTGGCCACGTAAGACAAATGACGTGTCTATGCAAAAGAGCAATGGCCAAGTTAAACTCGGAGTAATCAAGTTGTGAAATTAAACATCAAAAATGCGTAAATTATTGTGTGCGGCAAAGTGATTTGTCTGCAATTAAACCACTGCACATTAATCAAACAGCTGCACTGTATGTGATGTTAATGAGTAGGCATTCCCTAATAAGATGTTTAAAATACGGCATAAGCAAATCATAAAATACAGAGTATTAAAACGCAAGAGGACGTGAACAGGACTCCTGGTGATCCTTAAATCCCTGATTGCTCTATCTTGTAGGCACCTATAACCACTGCCTCTACAGAGTGGGGTGTATATTATCTAGTCGTCTTTCTCTTAATCCGGTCTGCATCCATTTGTAACTATTTCCAGATGTACAAGGTGATACAGACTGCCTAACTTGACAGTACCTCGGCTATTTTAGCACACTCAAAAGCATGGAACCACATTCGGTGTATCTAAAGCCTCCCGCACGGTTTAATAACAGCTTTTTAATGAGTTATTAAATGATTCTTTTTTTTTACATTATGAATCAGATTAGAAACATTTGTAAAGAAATGCAAGCTATTAACGTCCCAAATTAATTTCATTTACTGAAGAGTAATTAGGAGCTTGTGTGGCATTCGGATAATGAGGTGAATCATGCAATTTTGTTGTACAATACAAGATAAGCACCCTGACGCCGAATGTGGTTCATGCTTTAATTGAAAGTTTAAAGTACATTAAAACATGGTGCAAAGCTACCATTATGAGGTCTGTATTATTAAGGGCATATACAGGAGTTCTTTCAAACAAGAGACATTACACCGATCCGCCATAACATTAAAACCACCAGCCTAATATTGTGTAGGTACCCCACATGCTGCCAAAACAGCTCTGACCTGCTGAGGCATGGACTACAGAAGACCTCTGAAGGTGTCCTGTGGAATTGGGCACCAAGACATAAGCAGCAGATCCTTTAAGTCATGTAAGTTGCAACGTGGGGCCTTCAAGGATAGGACATGTTTGTCCAACATATCGCACAGTTGTTCGATTAGATTGAGGTCTGTGGAGTTTATAGGTAAAGTTGTCACCCTGAATTCTTTTCTATCTTCCACAAGCTATTCCTGATGACATTTTTTCAGTGTGGGAGGGCACACTATCCTACTGAAAGAGGCCATTGGGAATACCGCCGCCATGAAGGCCTGCAACAATGTTTAAGTAGGTGTCAGAATGACTTGAGAGGAGTGCATATTACGCTTCCGGATTACCCTATTTCAATTCCGGCTGCACTCGGCGACTGCGCCTGTGCCCAGGTTCGCGCAGATTCTTTCTGCAAGGACATAGGTTTTGTGTCAGCATCAGTAGGGACCAAATCAATCTCCAACTTCCCTGAACACACACACACATACACATGGAGACACACTCACACATGTCCTCTCAAACACACTTAGTTCATATATTCCTATTATTGTTGGGGATTCTCCATTCGTTTCTGTGGGTATAACCCTAATCCCAGCTATGACAACCTTAACCCCTACACCGCCCTAACCTTAAGCATAATTATTAAAGATACTTAATCATAAGTATTAAAGATATGTAAAGATATTAATTCAACGTTATACCAGAACTGCAACCCTGTCAACTAGACAATAGATCTAATTTAAAAATAAGCTTTCAAAATAAATATAAAAATTTCAAAGTCAGGGGTGAAGGAATTAAAGAAAATGGGCTACAGGTGCAATAATAGATTATTTGGCGAACGCAAAATGAAACAACTAGGGCCCTGTTACGTAATGAAATCATAACACATTAGCTATACGATTTGTTGCCGGTGGAGTGAATGTTTAATGTCAAAGAAGCATGTGTGTCACCGTGTGCTTTGTGCTGTCAAAAAAAATAAAAAATCATCGAAACCGTGCAACGTGCAAAAATTGCACCAATCATTTGAAATTCTCATAGTGTGCGCTTTTCATTAAGAAATCGAACGATATTGGTGATCACTAACTGCACTCTCGTCTTGAATGCATGCACACTCCCATTCGCCTCACACAAACCTGCACATTAGGGTAGATCTCATTATTTCAGTTTCTTTCTCCTCTGTGAAGCTTAAAAAGGACAACAGTGAGCTACTGAAACAGACAAGGAAGAAAGTGAAGCGCTATTGGGATGCATTCATTTTGCAGAACAAAATTTCAAAAGGAAACAATTTAACTTACGTTGTGATCTTAAGGGGCGGCATGGTCGTGCAGTGGTTAGCACTGTTGCCTCACATCTCTGGGACCCGGGTTCTGGTCTCCACCTGGTTTCATGTGTGTGGAGTTTGCATGTTCTCCCTGTGTCGTCGTGGGGTTTCCTCCG
>JABFEA020000054.1:714065-731466 GCA_019775915.2 Cyphomyrus plagiostoma
ATTTCCTGGCGCGTACAATTTATATTAGGTCAGCCTTCACGGTTCGACTTATGATATTCAGATCGAGTACTAGGTCATACTGGTTTGTTCATCTTTCAGGAAATCGAGTTCTAGTGAGTTCGAGAAATGAGGTACCACTGTATTACACTATATCTATTTATGTTATAGTTCAGTTCACAGGTCAGAATGCTTTCTTAATGTTTTCTTGGTAACATTTCAGTTAATCTATTTTGAGCAAATGACTGATCCAGTTTTTGCTAAGACCTTCGACATATTACAGAAATTTAGGGAACACTGTGTCCTAGTACCTAGTTGTTAATCTAGTTCCTAGTTTAGTACCGCAGGGTACTAAAGAATTACTGCATTCATTCAGAGTAAGACCACAAGTATTGTGAATGAATTCGTAACACAGTGATCCAGCAGTTTTGAATGAGATATTTAATAGCTGGACATACTTGCCGTGTTTCATGTTCTGCACATCTTGCTGTGCAACTCATAAGTGCATTTTGTGATATTTATATTTGTACTTTGCTCTGGACATGGCTGCCAGCCCATTGTCCAAGAACTGATAGTAGATGGTTTCAAGTATATGTCTCTGCAGGCTGGATTACTGACCAAACTGAAAGTTTTGTGGGTATGTCAGATGGTTTGTGGGTGTGTCAGATGGTTTGTGGGTGTGTCAGAAGGTTTATGGGTGTGTCAGAAGGTTTGTGGGTGTGTCAGATGGTTTGTGGGTGTGTCAGAAGGTTTGTGGGTGTGTCAGATGGTTTGTGGGTGTGTCAGATGGTTTGTGGGTGTGTCAGAAGGTTTGTGGGTGTGTCAGAAGGTTTGTGGGTGTGTCAGATGGTTTGTGGGTGTGTCAGAAGGTTTGTGGGTGTGTCAGAAGGTTTGTGGTTGTGTCAGAAGGTTTGTGGGTGTGTCGAAAGGTTTTTGTGTGTGTCGAAAGGTTTGTGGGTGTGTCGAAAGGTTTGTGGGTGTGTCAGATGGTTTGTGGGTGTGTAAGAAGGTTTGTGGGAGTGTCAAAATGTTTTTGGGTGTGTTGAAAGTTTTGTTGGTCTGTCAAAAGGTTTGTGGTCGTGTCGAAAGGTTAGTGGGGGCATCAAAAGGTTTATGGGCATGCTCACAGGTTTGTGGGTGTGTCGAAAGGGTCCATCTCAAAAGGATTGTGGGCATGTCAACGGGAATAGAGTCACCTTCATCAGGTGATTCTCTGGCTCGGTTGCTGTAGCTCAGCCCTGCCTTGTGATGTTAGGGGGAGATTCCTTCAGAATAGTCTGCACTGTCAGACAAAAGTGCCAGTTTGTACCTTTGACGGTACAATTACTTGGGCTGTACTCTCAAGGGTTTGCAGTTGTGCTCTAGTTGTAAGTAAATATACTATAATGTACAGAAAATGAACAGAAATGGACTTTGGGAAACATTTTTGTACCATTGGGGGTACATTAATCTTGTTTGTCTTTTATTCTGACAGATTGTATAACGTTCCACTGATTGGCATGCAGTAACTGCTCTTTAATTGAACAGCAACTAAAGAACAAACTTCTATTGTCTTGAACTGCATTAATTCTAGTGCAGTGATTGAGATTAACGTAACTTTAACAATTGCATTTTGTCACCATTTACTTGTATTACATAGACAGTATAAAAAACTTAAGTGCCCTGTTAGGAGGCTGGAAACTAATTTCATTTTTATAGAGGAGGTGGGCCCAAGCAACTAGAAGAGGTGGGACCAACCAATAAGATGTCTTGGTCCCGCCTCCTCTAGCTGCCTAGGCCCACCTCCTCTACAATCGGATTGGTTATCTCTCTGTTCCAATCATTTTTCCTTCTGGCCTCAGAACATTATTGTGTAAGTAGAACTCCCACAACCGAGAAGCTCAGCATATTCTGATTTTAAACATCTATGAATAATCAAATTGATTTCCCTTCTTATAGATTACCTTAATGTAAATCACAGTATAATGTACATACATGTTCATACGTAGTCTATTTTCTTCCTTTAAACTTCATGAAAGTTTGTTTTTTGCTCTCCGTTTGCACAGCAGTCCTGTTCATACTGAAGTTTGTCATTACTAGACCTGCGTTAAAGTATAATACAGGGTTCTCTCTCTCTCTCACACACACACACACACGCTATTTCATAAGCAGAATTAATTTGGAGATGCCCTATTATAAAAGACGCATAACATTTAAAACCTCCGGAGGCTGTGTCTACAATCACAACAGTAATTTCAGTTATTTCGCATTTCTGCAAAGTACTTTGCTTCTGGCTGTAAAACAACAATTACATGACTGCGTATTTTGATTGCATTAATCTGGAGGATAATTGTTTTTTTTTTAAGAAAAAAAACGATTTATTTCCTTTACATTTATTCGGAATAAGTGTTCCTTACACAAACCTTTTTAGGTTTTCGCAGGCAGATTGGCCCATTTCCATCGCAGTATAGGAAAAGAAACAATGTTTTTGTAGTTGTGTATTTATATCTTTAGGACAGTTTCCAAGGTAACGGAAGGCACCTATAATACCTTTATCTAAAATTATTTTTGAACTGAAACTGAATGAAATTCCCTGTTTTGACTTGAAATGTGTATGTGCACCCGCGTGGTATGTATAAAATGTGACTTTTTAGGGCAGTTACACGTTTTTATGCACTTATATGCACACTTTTTAACGCACTCCACAATCCTTCTAATGATATTTTGGCGCACAAGTTTGTATGAACTATAATTTTGCAGTGCTAATGAGTATGATCTTACAAGTATAAACAAGTTCTTTAAAAAAGACTTTGGAAATAGAATTATTCTTTTAGATTTAATACCTTTAGGGTGGTACCCCAGCCTTGTACTGGATAAGGTGCACGTTAAATGAACGGATTTATGTCTATTGTGGCCAAATTAAGCTATACATTATTCGTTTGATTGGTTTAGTCGAATTTTTATAGTTATATAAAAGCAAGATGTAGTGCTAGTATTACCTATTTTGAACTTCTGTAAGGTTTTGCCTAGAATAAGTTTGTCTTTCAGTGAGAGTTTTTGAGTCTTTGAAGAGTATTAATACACTGCGGATACCAATTTCATTATGAAACAACTTAGATATTTATCTTAAGACCTGGCAGCGATAATTATATGGCAACCTGATATTGACCAATGCAAAGGAAAGTATATATATATTTTAAATATTTAAAATATACATTTGTATTCAAAATGGGAATTATAACTCTTAATAAGAAAGTTGACATGACATTTCGCGTTGTATGCGTGTTACTGTGAAGCAGGTGTGTGCGTCTATGGTTATATATGAGTTTGCGTGTATATGCATGTGTCTGTGTGTCTCTGTGTGTATATATGAGTGTCTGAAAGCTGCCACTCTTGTTCTTCTTGCGGTTGAAGCCTCCCCCGCCTCGCAGCCTCCACGCTCGATCGGGACGCAAAAGGGAAAACTAAATACAGGCTTGCGTAGTCGCGTAGTCTTGCCGTATCTCATCCAGCTTTGGGGAGGTAAGGTGCCCGGCCTTTTATTCGCTCCACCTGCAATCGTGCAACATGCACGGAGACGTTGCGGCGATTTGCAGTTCACTATCCTTAGAAAAGGGAAAAAAGCACGCACTCCCACACAAGGTAGATGAATGCGGATCTATAAATACGCGCCGACTCTGGAGACTGACCTCGCTTAGTAACGCTGGGCGATCACACTGAAATAAGCCTAGCACTTCAGACGCCAATGAGCGAAACGACTGGCGCACGCTTTATGTCAACTACACTCTTTGGATAGCGTTGCTTTGCTAAGTATTTGGTCAGATATCAAGTAGCTCTTCAGCCTGTAAACTGTGTAGAGGGAACGGTAAAAATATTTATAGACTGTGAAGATATAAAGATATAACTAAATGTTGTTTTTAGTCTCAAACGTCCCCCCCTTATAAACCATATAACCTGTTCATCGTTTAAGAACTTTTTATTTATCTTTGTTTGTTTATTCATCTATCTATCTATCTATCTATCTATCTATCTATCTATCTATGCAATTATTTTTGCAGTTGGCAGTCTTTCTATTGACTGTAATGCAAACTCACGTGTGTTTCTGTAGAGGCATATATTTCTGGATGCAATTGTATGCAGTGAAATTCTTGGCTGTCTTATCAATTATTATGTAAATATGGAGCGTTTATATATTCCACACGCTCTGGGATATCGATCCCACGGTCGTCCAGAAGCAAAGTTTAACATACCGTGCGGTTTCATGCGTGATGTGATCATTCCCGGCATTTTGATTAGTTCGTCTTTCCCTACCGCTGTTACATCTAGTTGTTTAATTTTGCTTTGTTTCTATGGTATCTAATTCTCTTTTCTAATTGTAAGACCGTAAAATTAATATTAAAAAATCGATCCGTCTATCCATTTATATCCATTTATCTAGTACGGAATCTTAAGAACTTGGTTCCTGGCCAAGAAGCAGACGGTACGTGACAGGGTGACACCTTGGATGGGAGGCCAGTTCATCACAGCATTTCATGTGATTTAAAATGTACAAATTTCTGCGTTACAGTGAGCAACCGCTCTGTGCAGCTCTCAAAAAAATAAGGTCACCCAGAGGTTTATGTTGCCTGAAGCTGTACATTTTGCATTCAGCTCCGAGTTTAACTGAGTAGCCTGATAGGACGTACAGGAGCTGCTTGGTATGTTGGTCACATACGTTGAAGGAAAAAGGTAAAAATTCTGCTTTTGGCCCACTTGTTTCCTCTAGGCCAAGGGAAAATCAAGGCAACACAAGTAGATTGTGTAACATACTACAGCAGGCCTTGCCATGGAGCTTATGTGAGATTTAGAGGTTAACTGTCAGTTTGTTTTCTTGTGAAGAGGTTATTGTCTCTTTGAAGGCTGCCGCGATGGCCTTTTCAAAGTCATCGTTTCAGTGCCAGTGAATAATTGCGCATATTCGGAAATCCATCCACCCATTAATGAATTAGACAACAAAGCAGTGTTTTTTTTTTTTTGCGATGAAGCGAAAAAAAAATCGCCCGCATGCAAATTATTTCCCCTTGAATTCGGGAATTTAAAAAGTTTGTCAAAAAATTGTCATGCCTAAATGGTTATATTAATTTAGAACTAAAATAATCTTCCACTGAAACATTGTCTCTCGTGTTTATGAGAGCACCTTAGCTCTTCCTGCTGCAGTCTTCCTTTTTTATGTCAGTCTGTATCATTTGTCTTTTTTCCCACCCTGTGCCAGGCAACCAGTCCACCCTGTCCATTCTTGCCCTCTGAGGTATATAACAGATTGTACTGATGGCAAATGGACTGCATTTATATAGCGCTTTTCTACTCTTCCGAGTACTCAAAGCGCTTTACAATTTATGCCTCACATTCACCCATCCACACACACAATCACACACCGGTGGCGGAGGCTGCCATGCAAGGCGCCATCCTGCACACCGGGAGCAATTTGGGGTTCAGTGTCTTGCTCAAGGACACTTTGATGGGGTCAGGAAGAAGCGGGGCTCGAACTGGCAACCCTCTGGTTGCCGAACAATAGCACCACCATCTTCCTCTATGGCAATCAGTGTGACTCACACTTACCGGTTCACCTTGTAAGTATACCTCATGCCACAAACAGAAAACACTTCAGGGTAGACGTGATGTATTCTTTTAACGCAATCATGTGAAGTAAAATTTGCATATAATTATGTAGCTTAGTACCCAGGTATAACAATCCGTCCTTCCATCTCCTAACCACCTATCCAGGATTATTATTATTATTATTATTATTATTATTATTATTATGTTGCTGTTTTTGTCTTGCTGTCAACAAATTCTAAACATGCTAGCAGTAACTGAATTTTGCATGTGTTTCATAGTAATGCATTTTAATTGGCATCCTCTTCTTATTTGCAAAGCTATTTCTGGATCATGTAAATATCTTCAGACGTCTTCTTGCCATATGGCTCCTGGCTTTTTTTCAGGTATCATTAATAGAAAATAACCAAAGACCACAACTAGTCAGGTCCTGAACAGAAACCATGCCGAGTCACCTCATGAATCCGACTTGGTATGCCGACAAATGTTTGGAATCAAACATGAAAAGGGCTGCATACTATTTTTATTTCTGCTACGCAGTGTTACGTTACACCTCTTCGACTGCACCAGTGTGAGATTAAATGAGGTAAATAAGACATTCATCCCTGGGTTGGTTAATACCTTTTGGGACATGTAGGGGGACAGAGCTGTCATGTGACTCTGCAGACAGTTGCCTGGCCCAAACCAATATTATGCCATGGGGGGAGGGGCGTGTCATAGGTAGCATTTGGAATAAATCAGGGCAAAAAACAAGCATCCCTTTGTGACTGAGAGGTTGCTAGATCCCATTAAACTTATAATAGATTTGATAATGGAAATTTCCCTCACTCTAATTCCATTGACTCAGAGGGCATAAATGTGAAGTATGCCAGTGTTAAACTCTTTGAACGGGAAATAGGTTTAAGTTGTCGAGAAGATAAGAAACAAATAGCCCCTTGTCCCTGTAGGGCATCGTCAAATCTAGGATTCCTTCAAAGGAAACCGCTCTTCAAATATCTAAATCACACTGTTTGTGCAGGCTCCTGTTTGATCATACACAAGGCACATTTATACCCAAAATAGATCACATCTTAAGTAGGTTCCAGGACACTGTCTAAGATCATCATTAAAACTTGACTCTCTCGCTATACACAATGATTGTTTATTTTTTTGAAATGCTGATATGCTTCCTTTAGAATAAATTCTGCGGATGCATCCTCCTTCATTTGTGATTGCTAATAACTGGGTAGGAACATTATGTGTGTATATTATCTTCGGTTCTATAAACTATTTTTTTTTAACCAATTAAGCTGATGTGCTGGTGGCTTTGCTATGTTACTCATGCTAGGATGACAGTCTTTTTCAAGCTATTTTGATGACAGGATATGCGGTGCTTAGGCAATGCAAAACATTTAAGCAATTAATGGGTTCTCTTGCCTCACAAAGCAATTTCTTAACACTGAAGTTCATTAATGCAATTTTAACTTAAGTTTCATAACTTGTGCGTTGACTGTTCATGCTTTAAAGATAAGATTAAATTTTATGGTAGCATATAGAATGCAAATATTTGTCAGTTTAGACATGTAATTTTGCCTTGGGAGGTTTAAAAGATGAATCATGCATTGTAATATTTTTAAACTGTTGCTTGTTTGTTGGTATCCTAGTTTTTATCTATAATGCAATATAAGTGCATCATTTAAAACTATAAAGTATTACATCAGCCATGATTTGTCTGCTCTGTAATGTAATATCTACATGTTGTTTATGTGTCTTAGTGAGAGAAAAATTGTAGGCTCTTGGTCAGGTGGTTGTTAGTGTAAGCAGCTGATGCAGTTGTGAAGTCCTTCCCAAATGCTGTACTGTCCAGTGTGATGGCCCACATTTTTAAAGGGTTGCGTTTGAATCTAGGTGAATGCAAATCCCCTGCATAGCTTATATTTAGCCGCACCCCCCCCCCCCCAAACCAGCCTAGCAGGCTTTAAGTTGGGTGCTCCGATTGTTTTGATTCACTGAGGCAATCCTCTCCTGAAAAGATATTTTTAGAGAGGTATTGTTAGGCCCTTAAAACTAAACTGCCTACTTCACCACACAACAATGGCACCCGGGCCCCCTTTGTTTGCCGATTTCAATCTGAATCAGAGGCAATCACCTCGCCGTTCGTTCATCGCTACAAAATTAACTTCCCCTGTGGTCAGCATCTTTCTCAGGCAAATCACCCCTAGGATGCTCAGTAGGCGACGGACTGGGGACGTCGACCCAAAAAGGACAATTAAATAAACGTTTAATTTTGCGGGTGTGAGTCTTACTTGTTGACTTGCGTCTGTTATTGAAGTTGCTCAGACATGTTCGGGGGTGGCGGAGGTGTTCCTGAAATGTTGCCAGTTCTGCGCATTTGGTACAAATGAGCCGACACTAACGAAAGCCCTGTGCAATATCTAGGAACTTCTTTAATGAGGAACAATAGCTGGCATCTCAACGCCCTTGCTCTCACAATGTGGGAGAATGGCATTGAGACAAGGCCCTTCTTGGTGCGTTACGCTGCGAGGAATGGCACTTCAAATCGTAAATCAGTCCCTTCAAGACCTCCGGGGCCTCTTTTATGGACAAATAACTTCTGCGTGTTTACTCTCCGCGAATTCCACTAGCAAACGCGTGTTTGTCTCGATCTACAATAATATTTTCGTTCAGCGGAAGGCCAGCGGTCAGGGCATCCAGGAAGCATGTGGGAAGATCAGAAGCTTCCCCTACGCATCTCCCCACCTTTATTTACACCTTTGTGGCTAAGTTTCTGATCCCCCCCCCCCCCCTTCCGAAAAAGTCATCGGCATCAAGTGATGCACCTTGGCGGTAAATACTTTGCATTCCTGTACTTTCCGTCTTAGGAGTAAGTAGCTTTGTGCAAGTGGCAGAGCTTTCCTCTGGTAAGGGAAAGCCAGAACTTCTGACAGATCCACCTACCGCTAAGTACATTGTCGCCTCAGAGGCGACATTTCGCTCCTGCATCTTCGTATGCCATGTGTTGGTCCCCATTTACATAAATTACATCAGCCTATTGCTGTTGCATTGCTGAGATACACGTTCTAGAAACCATATGCAGAAAAATGAGGAAAATCAATCAGTAAGAAAGAGTTAATTTTTTTTTGCAATTAATGGCTCAATAAGCATTAGAAAACATGTACATAGATCTCCTATCAACTTTATTAATTAAAGCTTCAAATTCCTCAGTCATAGCCCCAGGGTAGAAACCGCGGAAATAACAACATTATTTAGCCATGTCATATATATATTTTTCTTAATAAATCTATGAAACAGTTTATTTACACCCCTCCACCCCCAGATTTTTTTTAACGTGCACTAGCACAAGTTACGTGAGTGCAGGGTGACAGGTCTGGGGCACCCGCTGGGAATATGCAATCAATCATGAAAAACGCACAAGGATATTGAGCAGAAGCGCTGAGCTGGCTTCCCCAGTAGAATGTGTTCATGTGTAACATCCCGCCGGCTAAGTGATACCAAAATGGCTCCTAGCACTTGAAATACTAGCGTGATTAGCTGGAGGAATTGGCTGTTTGTGTCAATCACTCTCCCACACCGGCTCGTGCTTCACTTCCCGAGGTGCGCGCGGGGAGACGGCAGCACTCGGCTAAAGGAGGCGACGGAGGCAGCAGCTGCCCGGATTTTTCCCCCCTCGTGCTGGTGATTAAATACTTCTTGTGTCTTTTGCCGCTGCTATAATCCGTGTAGCAGAGAAAGAGGTTGCGGGAGAATAATGGTGAATGAAGCTCTGAATCATTCCAGCTGGCTGCACCTCAAATAGCACTGTGTAGAGAATGGGATTGGACTCCCTCGTTCAGTCACTAGAGCAGCAGCATTTTAAGGAGTTTCTCCCAGAAATTGTTCCAGAACGAGGGGCTTCTGTTCTGCCTCTTCCCCCAGCAGGAGTCCCATTTCAGCTGGAGGTAAGTGAGCGTGCTGCTTCCCAGCCTCTGACTCCGGGGCTACGGGCAGGAAATACTGATGCATATTCGCGAGTTCGCGAGCGTCTGCGCGTGCAAGGCAGCCTCGCGGCGGGTTTTAAGGCGCCGCCGCGAGCATCTCCGCCTTGTTGTTTCCGTAACTCTACAGACGAGAAGACGGACAGTCTTGTATCTATCTGTGGGGAGCACCAAACGCTGCTGCTGATCAAAGATAGGGGCATCCGGAGTGCGTTTTATATTTTGCTCATCCAACCTATATTGCAATGCATTGACAATGCATTTAACCTCTACACAATACGTGTTACGTGAATGATGTCAATAAACGTAATTAGTATGAAAATCCTTATAGAAAGCATATATTATGAAGAAATATGTGCCGTTATAGCCCTGCATTTAATGCAAATTACAGGAATTAATTGTTATTACTGTGGATAAACATTTATTTTAGATGTAAACATAGGCAAGTAAACCTTGGTTTATTAGATGAAAGATAATCTGTCTTGCTAGGCGGACATCTGGAGTAGTATGTGATGTAAACTTTTCAGTCATTGAAATTCGTAAACGGCTGTGTGTAATGAGCCTTTCAGGGCGCTGCAAGTGTTAGATTTAAGAATTACTCACTTATAAATAGTGGTGCAGGGGGAAAAAACAATCTGCGATTGTTTTATTTAGAGTTGTTTGAGAGGTTGTGATGTCTGGCTTCTCGTTTTTTGTAGTTTTGTGTGACACAATTTGCGATGCCGTAAGTACATATGCTATTTGATAGGCGTGCTGAATTATTTAAAATATAGTAATATAAAAATACTAAAGTTATATATTTTTGGAACAAGTTGGCAATATCTGCCCTCTGGTGGTGAAACCCAATTTGCATGTAAATAGAGGCTTTTCAGAACCTCTCACACCATGAGACATCCGGTTAGTGGACATCGCTCATCTGCCACCTAGATAAGTCACAGAGAGTGTTTCCCAGCTAATATGACACCACAGAAAAGCAGAGGTATATCTTCCCCAAGTCTTGGCCAAGTCCTGGGACGCGTTCCATAAATCATACAGAGCCGCGGCATGTGAAAGTGCTTGGTTTTTGTCCAGATTTACTTCCCACTTTGCAAGAGAGGGATAAAATAAGACGCCAAAAGCCTTTTATTTGTGGGACTGTATGGAGTTCCTCTGTGTATTGAAGTGGTTCTTTGAAAGAGGTGTCATTACTTGTGAAAGAGGAGCTAAAGAGGATGGCTCTCGCGTCTATTCCAGCGAGCGAGATGACTGAATGAGATCTTCCTCCGGATAAAAACACCAGTTGGTGCTCAATGTGTGCGCGTCGGGCTGCTAATCTTCAGTCGCATGCTGCATAAGTTCCTGTTAAGATCATTAAGAAGCACCGGTGAGCTGCTATCATAGTCTGACCACCTCTGTCGGAATAAAGATAACAGAGACACAGCTGAAAAACTGAAGTGGACCAGAGGTGGAATTTCCTCAAAATAATGAGAATATTCTGTGGTTAAACGTCTCTCTTAGTGGTTCAGTTATGATGAGGAGTGAGGCTTTGGGCCAAGCCTGTCAGCTTTTTAATAAAAAAATAAATATTGAGAAATATTTTTGCTGCTTCTCGCCATGTTCGTATGTGTTTAAATCAAGCTACCAGTTGCTGTTGTGAACGTCCCCCGTCGCTGGCTGAAGGCGTCGTCGCGTGGCATCCGCATGGGGACCACTCAGGGGAAGCTGCGGCCACAGCTGGCAAGTGGCAGAGGGATGTGCCCTTGGGGTTGGGGGCTCTTTCTGGTCCTCAGGATTAACCTCTCCTCTGACAGGGCCCTGCAGACCCCCCGACACACACGGCTGACCGTGGCTCAGGGGTGGCTGATGATTCGACAGCCCCACATTCAGAGAGGCGGCTAGGGGGGCCTCTCGAGTTGTAAATAACATGATTGTTCTCTCTGTGAGACTCACACGACCGTGCTCTCTCTCCTCCTTCCCTCCCTCCCTCCCCCCTCTCTCTCTCTCTCGCCCTCTTCCTACAGATAACACAGAGGAAATTGCACCAGGCCTCAGCAGCCTACTACCCCCATTCAAGAAAAAGGTGTGACCGACCAGTGAATCGTCCTCCCGCCAGCGTCTGCCGAAAGCGGGCCACTCTCACTGCCGCCTCTGAACGACGATCCTCCATGCACTGCAATGGTTACATGAAAACCCTCTGAATGTCACAGAGCCCCGCGACGTCGCCACCGCGGAACACGTGACCCGTGAAAGAGCACACAAACACACACACACAAAGCAAAACCAACGGGCCCGGCTCGCCGCTTCGGCATGAGTTTCGTCACGAAGATGCGCCGTAACCTGAGGCGTCTGGTAATCCTGCTGGCCACTTTCTGCATGGTGAGCATCATCGTGTCGGCCTATTACCTGTACAGCGGCAACAACCAAGAGCTGGAAATCTCCGACCGGGCGGCCGGCATGGATTGTGGGGACCTCAAGTTTCTGCCTTACAGGCTCCTGGAGTTGAAGACTGCAAAGCCGATCGACACGTCTAGGAAGGAGCCCGTAGTCCTGGTCTTTGTCGAGAGTCAGTACTCCCAGCTGGGGCAAGATATTATAGCCATTCTGGAGTCCAGCCAGTTTCGATATCACTCGGAGATCGCGCCGGGGAAAGGCGACATTCCACCCCTTACCAACAAGGGTAAAGGACGGTATGCTCTCATCATCTACGAGAACATGATGAAGTACGTCAACATGGACCTGTGGAACAGGGACCTTCTGGACAAGTACTGTGTGGAGTATAGTGTGGGAATTATTGGCTTTCACAAGGCGAATGAAAACAGTCCGCCGGTTGTAAAGCTGAAGGGCTTCCCCTTGTACCTTCACACCAACCTTGGCCTTAAGGATTGCTGTGTCAACCCCCGCTCACCTTTGCTCCACATCACCAAAGCGGAAGCAGATAGAGGTCCGCTCCCTGGGGAAGACTGGACGGTGTTCCAGTCCAACCATTCCACTTATGAACCCGTGCTTCTGGCCAAGTCCAGGCAGCTGGACAGTAGTAATGGACCGGCCCTCTCCGGCCAATCTCTGCATGTCACAGTCATCCAGGACCTGGGCCTTCATGACGGCATCCAGCGGGTCGTGTTTGGCCACAGCCTCAGCTACTGGCTTCACCGCCTCATCTTCGTCGACGCCGTCTCCTTCCTCTCGGGAAAGAAGCTATCTCTGTCCTTGGAAAGGTACATTTTGGTGGACATCGACGACATATTTGTCGGGAAAGAAGGCACCAGGATGAACGTCAATGACGTTAAGGTAAGGGAAGGGAAACTCGAGGAGATATCATCCGCCTCTTGCCAGGCCAAGGGCCCCATTAAGAGGGATAAAAGCCTCGATGACTTTCATTCACACGTTCTCACGTTCCGGCACTCAGTCACTATAGAGGCAGTGTAAGGCCTCTACTTGGTCTATTGTCGTGTGACTTCATGACTTACTGAGGGCTTTTCAGGCCAGTGGCTGGACGTGTGACAACAGCATAAAGCCATCAAGTTATGCAAAGTGATTCGGTAGCTCTGGCTGAGAAATCCCAGAAGCAATTGCTATTCTCTCGAAGTTATTACGCTCCAGGGTACCTTTAGAATGGGTTGAGCAGTTCAGTGTTAGTGCTGACAGTGTCCTGTTTTCATAGAGCATGGGTGGAAGGGTTGGTAGATTAATACCAAAATGTTGCTGAGAATAAAGTGCCGTTGGTGGTTTACCACAGTAACTCAGCAGTTTAGTTGTTTTTCCACTATTGGGGACTTTGCTGGCTAACCAGAAGTTTTGCATCCGAAATCATATTGCAGTACTTACTAATATTACTCAAGTGATATATAATAGTGTATATATTGGGTTCAATTCTTGTGTTGGAAAGAATGATTATGATTCTGTAAGGGGAAAGATTGAATTTAAGTCTTTAAAATGGTCATAAATTTATGTGAGATCTGAAATGGAACAGGATATGACAATAATATAATCCAAGCTGACTCAATCCATTATTTCAATTGCTTTCATCAGAATGAAAGTTGCGAGATGTTACCTTCAGCATGATAATGAATATGTTCCTCTTAAACCATGTGGTCACAAGATTGCGAGTGCTGCAGTGCATATGTCTGACTTTACAAGGCTGATTAGTAAAGAGCATTCTCAAGACCGTGTCGTAGATTGTTAGATCAGGCATGTGCATTAGTGGGAAACATAATTGGAATACTAAACTATGTCTATACCTGACCAGGAATAACTTACAGACTGAGTAGCAGATGCAATAGTAAAAAAAAAAAAAAAAATACAGTGATGAATTATTTTACCAGGCTAATTCTGCAAATTAATTTCTGAACTATTCATTTGAGATGTATTAAAAGGTTATCCGCATACATTTTTTTTTTTACGGATTTGCCCTGAGCAGCTAATTTAAAGAATGGATATGAATTGCCTTTTGCAACAGTTTTGTCCGGGCCAGAGCGATCACAGAGGAATTGGGTCATGTGACAGGGCAGCTAAAATGTCAGTGTCAAACTCCTAGAGGGATGACAAAAGCAAATCAAATTAGACCCTGGAAATTGTCTTTTGATCCTGTGTCCATTGTGATATTTGCATATCCCGGCTCTCCGGCTTCCAGAGAACCATCTGCTTGTGGCCCTCGCCCGCTCCGGTCTGGGAACAGGTGGATGGCCGAGATGTGGAGAGAGTCGGCCCCTCTTTTTGTTCCGTGGCCTGTCTGTCTGTAACTAAGCCACTGGAACTGGATGAAAGGAAGTAGCTAATCAATGAAGCGCCATGTTTGATTTGACTCGGGAAGAGTTATGGGTTCCAAGGAAAAAGAGAGCGCAACGAAAAGGAATTGGGGCAGTCAGAAACACCCCTGGAGTCGTGTCATTGTTTCATGAACATGTCTGTAAGGCAGCATAACTGGCCACAATGTTTTCTTTACAGTTTTCTTAATCCCTTAATTGTAAAACGCGGGAATAAGGATTAGACCGATTTGACATTGACCGTTCTGTGAAACGGTACTTGAGTGTAAACTTGTAGCACTTAATTTGCTCTTCCTGTGCAGATGTTGGACAGCTGGACGCCACCCGTAGATAGCCCTGTGTCAGACATCTCCATAGAGCTGTGCTCTCTTCCTACTTCTTGCTGTGTGCTGCTTCACAGCTGCAACGCAACTATATGCACATAGTCATGTATAAGGTAACAACATGGTATAAAAATGTATAAAGAAAGATGTATAAAATGTAATTATAAATAAACAATCCAACAACAGATTTGCGTGATGTACGACAACGTACACCTGCTGCATGGTACCATTCGATTACCAACCATATATTTGCCATAAACCAATTTATCTCAGCCTCTGTTTACGGTAAATGTCTCCACAACTAATTTAATATTGTTTTGCCATAGAAAGAAATTTATGGTTCTCGCTGGCTTGATTATTATTTTTTTTCTTTCTGCCAAGTTTAGGAAGGTAGCTCAGGCTTGACTTAGTAACTGCTGCTGTGGAAATAATAAAAGAAAGAAGCAATGCTGGTTGGCGATAATACTGAGGGATTGTGGAAGCTGTCAATGGCTGTCACCACGATGGCATGCAGCACAACAACAGGAATTTTTGATTTGGTCTAGAAGTGTCTGCCACTATAAAATACATTAATAAAGAGTGATGCCTAATATACCCCTGTGGGTGTTCTAATATGTGGCTCATGCTTGGAGTTTAGAAATGAACAATATTTGGCTTGCATTTGGATCTTATGGTCTGGTGCAGAGGCCAGTCGGCTAAGAGGGCAGGAGTTTGGTCAACGGCAACAGCAATAAAGTTCAGTTCTCAAAAGGAAGGGACAGGTCATCAGATAGATGGGTAAAATGTTGTTAATTCTAATTATTCATCTTAATTTGCTTATACCTGTAAAAATGTACAGAAGGGACTTGATTATTTTGTAATTGTTTCCTGAACTTCCTCGGAGATTCCCCTGGAGCCCCCAGAGGGTTAAACCTGTACAATTTAATTTTAAGTAATTAATGCCGTCACTATTAAATAATTCTCAATATTATAACAAACATCCCGGTCTTTTACAGGGATGCCGTGACCTCACTGGATAACTTAAAGTTTAGGTGAACATTCGGTAGCAGTGTCTACGTTTTGTCGCTTTCTGCTGTCTAACCATAAAAAAATAAAGTGCCGACAGCAGTCACTGCGGAGCAGTTCTCCATTAACTCCGTTTCTCATCAGAAGTTTGTGCGATCAAGATGTCCGATCAGTTACTGAAGCAAGATGAAATTTAATTTGCAGATTAAGCTATCCGTGTGGAAATGCATGCATTTGCTAAGCACACTATTACAGCAAACTGTGTGGCCAAAGTTTTTCTTTCCTGATTGTAATATGATTTGATTTCAGGAGACTGAACCCAATACTGTCACATTCAGTTAATCACCGGTACTTGGCATGTAGCTAAAGCAGGGCATCTTATCTCGAATGTTAACGCTATGGGCGGCGTCACGCTTCTGAAAGTCGCCAGCTACCCGGGAGCTACTGTCTTCCTGTTGTCTGAAAGCTGCGAGAAGCCGATTTGCATTTAGAGGCTTGGTACGAGACACATCCACCCTGCCACACAAGACAGGGCTGTGTTCGGCAGCACAGGATCGTCGGCTGATTTGTCAACGCGTGTCATCAGTCAGCGGGCCGACGCCACAGATTAGAATGTCACTCTCCGTGCACCAGTGACATCTCCTCCCATTATGGCACTGAGTAATGTCTCAAGTGTCTTGGGGCTTTTGACAAATTGCCTTCGAAAAATTTTTGACCGAGGTCCTGTGTGCATAAAATGTCTCATTGCCTCCACGTACATTTATTTATTTATTTAGTTCCCCCTTCTTCTAGCCTTGAGTCAGGGTCACTTTTTTTTCTTTTTTTTGGGAAGAGCTCAGGCTGGACTGTGTTGCGAATGCATAGTTTGAGCGGAAAGCCCAAACTTTGCTCTAACGCAGAGGCGTATTGACAGCACAGGCAAAGATGACAGTCGACTGGGGCCCCAATTTGGGAAGGGGCTCCTGTGGACCAGCCGATTTTTCTATAGCACATCGCAACAAAAAAATCTTCCTTATTTGTGTATTCCTTTTTTTTTTTTTTTTTTTTTTACAGATAGGAAGGTCAAAGACTTGTTTATGGAATTGTCTGTGTCGATGTTATTTATTTGGACTTTACGCTAAAATAACGGTAATAAATTTGACAACGTCTGGGGAGAGTGAGCTGCAGAGTCCCATGGAGCTTCCAGAATCTCTAGAATCGGCTCTGCCCTAACATACGTCTCGCCCATCGCGTTCTCCAGGAGTCAGGTGCCAGCATGCATATACATGAGGATTATGGGTGGAAAAAAGTGGGGGGGGGGGGGAGTAAAGAAACCTGACACAGTGTTCTGACACGGGAAACGTGCGTCTTTGTGTTTCGCTTTTCCTGGTGCTTTTCAAAGGCGGCGCAAGTTGAAAGTTGGACCCGGGGGAAAGTTATCAGCAAGGAGCGAGGATGAAAACAAAAATGCGGAGTGAAGTCATGGGGCTGGCAGAGCCATCGCCGAGCTCTTGGCCGTGAGTCGCTTCAAAGAGGCAAGGAAAAAGATGGCAGAAAGCCAGTTTTTTTTTTTTTTTTTAAAGTTTCTACTCTATGTTCGAATCACACTTCCTCTGACCTGAAATGCCGCATTTTTGTTTTTGCTACGTTCGTTTGTATCCGATGCTTAGTACCAGAATGAATTTTGAATTAACACTTGCTTAAGCAGCACCACTACCTTTGCAACGACACATTTTGACGTTAGTAATTGTGCGTTTTGCATGTAACTGCAGCTCTAACAAAGGAATTCGGGTTAAACGCTTTGTTA
>JABFEA020000054.1:739528-785629 GCA_019775915.2 Cyphomyrus plagiostoma
ACTGTGGGGGGAAACCGGAGTACCCGGAGGAAACCCCACGACGACACGGGGAGAACATGCAAACTCCACACATATGAGACCAGGCGGAGACCAGAACCCAGGTCCCAGAGGTGTGAGGCAACAGTGCTAACCACTGCACCACCATGCCGCCCCCTAAATAACATGTACTAGCATTTTATTACATCGGTGAAATAATAAATGACAGAAATACAATTTGCGCTAACGTCGGGAAATCAAAACAGACAATTTGACTTGCTTGATACAACGTTGCAATGTTACGTCATCTGAAGTAGTCTGCCCTTCAGACGCACGTCCATATGTCTTAATTTGCAGGAAGTTATTGGAATATGTTGTTGATGATATCACACTCGCAATATGCAGACCTCCCATTGCTAATGTTCTCATCAATGGATCCTCCTGGTGGCAGGGGAGAATAATTCTCCAGGCCGGTAATGAAGCTTTGTGTGCACTCTGTAATGGTTACCGGTGTGCTCTACGCACTCCGACCGCCGGCACCAGCTCCAATACTGACATTTTGTTCTAATTAAATTGTTGCTGACTAGCTTAATCACACGCGCCCCGCATGTCGCTCTGTGTGCGACAGTTTGATGGAGACAAAAATTTTCGGTTCCATATGATGGAAGATGTAATATTTTCCAGGATTTGTCGGTTGCCTCTAGTCGATTGCCTTATCATTTGCTTCAGCGATTCTGCTCGAACGGGCGCTTGCTATGGGAATTGTGTGTTTCTGTATATTTACTGGTTTCTTAGAGGAAATGGAATGTCATAATATCACACCGCAGTTTTATTATGAGGGAAAGCCCTTAACGACAAATTATTGTCGGGGGCGGAAATCGATACCTTCCCCGCAGTTATGGGAAGCAGGAATGGGTTTTGTGGTCTCCTGAATTGTTCAGCGTAATTACTGCTGTTGTAATAAGGCTTTAAAAGAACTTCTTGATGAACTGTGTCAGGATTAATCTCTTAAGTATTTGCATGTCTAATTTGTTACGCCTAGCTTATTTTTGGTAATTGATACACCATAGATCTCGGTGTATCAGTCCTCTCTTGCAGGGTTCCAGGATTCTGGTCCTGGAGGGCTGGTCTGCAACACAGTAAGGTGTGTTTGAGCAGACTGGCCCGGCAGGAACTGCAATTGCGGAACCCTGCCGTAGAGGACTCATTGTTCAGTGTCGTTTCACACAAAGGAATCTCAGAGAAGGACTCTGGAAGCGTTGAGCCCTCCATAGCCTTCTGTTTGCATCTCATTAGCAATTCAGCTGTCTTGCCGTCTGTGATCATACGCAGCGAGTTGGGAACGCAGATGCCCGTCCGCGTGGTGAACATTACAGGTATTGGCTACTTGTGGCGTTTCGTTCGATCTCAGCCCCACTGGAAAATCACAGTGTCCCCCAGGGAGCTGTGTTCCTCCTCCTTCCTTTCCGAAGGTGTCCTTAGCTTCCTGTCATGGTTCCGGCATGTTTTTGTCCATGCTGGGAATTGATCGCCGTGTGGATGGTGATTTACATGTTTTTCTGTGCGCTCTCCCACCCCCGCACGTCCCCCACCAAATACACTCTGTCTCATGCCCCTGTTGTTAACTGTTGTTATTCACAACGTCACTGCTGTGAATTGGCTGGGGGATGGCACAGGGGCCTAGGGAATTGTTCCAGTTTTCAGGGATGTGCATGTTTTTTGTTATTATTATTTTAATTAATTCTCAATGCCTTTTCTGCAGAAGCTTAGGAAACAGGCAGCGTCATTATTTCCTAATGAATGACACAGCTAGCTGATTCTCCATGTAAATATGATTTGGACAAGGTTTAACTTAATAAAATCGGTGATTTCATTAGCGTTGATTATCAATTGCATCCGGTTGTGGATTAAGGGCCAAGCTGGCTTTCATTTCACTCTGTTTTGCCAAATATCCCATTCAAAGGAAAATGTGTGGTGGCTTATCAAAGAGACAGAATGTATGTTACTTATCTCGTAAAATCTTGGCTTATATGTGGTAATGTTGTAGCTGGAAAAATTACAGTTCCAAAGCCAAAAAAATGATCTACAAAAAGAAACTTAACCATATTTACTGTTAAATCATTTATAATTTGGATTCCATTTTTGCTGTAAAATAATAAATAACTAAAACAATAATTTAATTCAGTGTAATAATGACACTTCTTAAAATGAAAATCATATTTTCTGTGTATTTTGTTATGGGGAAACTACACTTGTTATATTTATATTATTAAACACCTTGCATAATAAAGAGTACATTTATGGTATTATTAATATATCTGACATATGTTAATTCAATTTGTATAGCACATTTTCATATTACATTGTTTCAAAGTGCTTTACATTATCCCTGCCCAATGTGCCCATGATCAAATCAGAGCCTCCCTCAAACGACATACTGAAACATCACGCCTCAAAATCTCTATATGTGACTGAGATTCTCTCTACTAGCGAGAAGGTTCCACGTGTAGCTAGATGTGGCCTTTTTTTTAAAAAAAAACATGGCTGAAGCCAGGTAACGGCCAGCATAAAGGCTGAGGAATGTTGCCAACAAATTAGCATCAAATGTGCTGGAGAAGCTGAACCAATGCTGACAAAGTGGTGGCTTATTGATTAGGGAAGCACACTTGTAATTGAAAGATTGCAGGTTCGAATCCCTGACCAGCAAGGCACCACTGAGGTACCCTGTGCCTGTGTTTGTGTGGGTTCCCTGAATGGGGGTATCCCCTTGCCCTTTGCTATTTGGAATAAGGTCCTGGTTCATCTCTCTGTGACCCCATACTGGTTGGAAAAAGAATGATGATGATTATTATTATTGCCACATACAGTGTGATCTGAGGTTAACTAGAGTGAAATTATTAGCTAGCCAGTTCTACAAAGAGATTATATTCTGTGGTATCTTCTAAATGGGAATGATCTAGCAGATGAAACTCGACTCTCTCTACCTGAAAGTTCACTGAGTTCACTGTTTATGTGGTCTCAAGTTTGCCGAAGTGGCTATATACACGGCAAGCCTGTACACTGGAACACCAGTGTGGACAGAGATCATTTTGAAACAAAACACAATTTCTGACAGCGAAGTTCCCAAAACTTCCCCTGTCAGACGTACTTGGGGCCGACAGAGTAGTAGTTCTGTGATATGTTCTTTTTAGCTACTGTTTTGATACTTGAGAAAAGGTACAATATGAAGGACCAGCATCCTGAAAACCCAGTGGGGGTGTTTTGGCTCTCCTGTGTTGTGGTGCTGGTGTGGGCTGGTTCTCCATTCGAGACGTCATCACATTATTAACTACTGAGATGAGGCAGGATATCTACACTATTGGGGAGCGAACTAAAATGGATTGAGACACCAATGGACACATCTGACTACAGAAACGGCATCGCATAACCAATCCTTGCAAGAGCCACGTTCAACTCAGCAAGATTTTGACAGCTACTGTGGGAAATCATTCTGACAAACAAGAAAGCTTGTAGTACACTCTGTTGAAAATTCCGTGCTGCTCTAAAGGTGTGTGCGGTGTTGACCATCCCCTTTGGGAGCGATATAGAAACCAACCGGGACTGAGAACTTCCATACTGGCCCCCACTGAAGTCGTAAAATCTACTGAGCAGCACTTTACCAAGCTATCCATGTAATTTTAACTGTGCCTGCAGTCGCAACTTTCTGTCCTCTTTATTCTTTTAGCGTTCTTTGTGATGTCACAATTGCATCATAGTTGTGCAAGGCTGATAAGAGTTTGCTTTCATTACAAAATTCTTAGGTGTTTTGCTTTGCCGGATGAAGAAGTTCTTCGTATAGCTGACCTTTGTAGTAGCTTCACCAGTCCAGCATTGGAAAACTACATGTCAGGGCTATTCAACTCAGGCCCCCGATTCCAAATCCAGGCCGTGTTTTCAGTTCTCCCAGGTAGGTAGTTTAATAATTACTGATTCTGATTGGTCAGAGGCTTCACACCTGGCTCTCAGGTGAAGGAAGGCTGGAAAATCAGCAGGACTCTGCCCTTGAGGACCGTGAGTTGAATAGCCCTGATCTATGTCATGTTAACTCTTCTTTTGGTCGAGCCTCTCGCTGCATTACCTGCAGCGTCCTTTCTGATCCGGATTTTATTTTTGATGTCTGTGTTGTAGCTGTCTCTGTTTTGCTCCTCGTGTCTCTTTACTCTGCATGGAAGCTTTCTTGAGCATTGCAGCCTACGAGAAGCTTTAAAGGCTGATAAACCATATGCTGGTAATTTTCTTCCTCAGAGCTGCCTGCTCTTCATTAGGTTATAATAGCATAATAGTACGAACACTTCGTCGAGCATTAATAAAATATACTTCGGTGCCAAAACCCGGATTAGCTACCCAGAGCTGCCAGCTTAGTAGTACTGGCAGAGTTGCATAGTTTTCTGAATTGTGCACAACTTCATGATCTGAAAAATGGTGCCATGGAGGCTTTCATGAAAATTAATAGATATTGATTGACATTTTCTGGAGGAAGAAAGAAATTGTCAGGTTATTTTTAATGTTCCGTTTTTTTTGTAACTGCTCACCATGCAAATAATTTGATTAATATCCCCAACCAAAGTACACAAGGCTTTTTACTTTCATGTGAAAATATTTGTTTGGGTTTTCGTGTACTTAGATCTTCGCCACCATCAGCCCGTTCAAACTTTCAGGAGAGATGTTGAACCACAACACTTCTGAACTGTAAAAATATCAGCTCTATTTCTATGAGAAAGATGTGTATTGATGTTTGATGTATTGATATTGATGAAGATGTATAATGCATCAGCAACAACAACAATAATAATAATAAATAATCATTGCCCTATGATGGGTTGACACCCCGCCATGGGTTATTCCCTCCCTTGTGCCTGTTGCTTCCAGGATAGGCTCTAGACCCTCACAACCCTGCATAGGACAAGTGGGTGTAGAAAATGGATGGATGGATGAATGAGTGAGTGAATGAATGAATGCTATATAATGAATGAATGAATGCTACATAATGAATGAATGCTATATAATGGATGGATGGATGAATGCTATATAATAACAAGAAAAGTCATAATAACTACAGTCCTTGGCATCCTAAAAGAACTTTTTTAGTTCATACGTTTTCTGTCTTCCTTAAACGTGCACTGATAAATATTCCAGCAAGGTACTCGTCCTCTCCCACCGTCATCTCCTCCTCGCCGAAGACAGGTAGTGATGGATATGCCTTCAGACTGAGGTTGCCGGGACGACTCCTGGCTGCATGCAGACTGACAGGCCTGGGCTTCTTGTCATGTTTCCCCGTGGCCCCCCTGCCAAGACCAGGAGGGGGGAAGGACTGCAAAGCATTAAGGCACCAAAGACTGCCACTCTGGCGGTGCCTCGGCGCGTAAAATGAAGCGAGTTCACGGATGTTCCCGGGCGTCACGCTTCGCAGAATAATGAACTCCGTCACCGTGGTGATTCTGCCCGCGAGTGAGATGACCCACCTGTTCCCATTGCTCGGGAAGACACTTCCCAGTATTGTGATTATCGGGAAGCAAACATGACGGGAAGCCTATAGCGAGTATTAACAGTCTAGTTTAACAGCATCAATACACCATCGAATCCTTTCTGTCTCCAAACGGACCTTTTTCTGCCTCACAATTGGTGTGTTTTCATTTGTATTCCTTTCACCTGCTGTTCTAAACCTGAACAAGCTTAGCTTTCCGAGGCAAAGTTCATCTTTATTGTTACGGAACAGAATTGAATATGGACACATTAATACCGGTGCTCAGGCCTGATTACAATAGCAGTATTATATCAAAACGTATTACAGGAAAACAAAAAAAAAGGATAAACTTGGACTCTCCGTCTCTTAGCTACTAACTCAGGTTATTACATTAACATCCCACAAACACGTTCTGGAGTTCACCTGTGCCTACCTGCATCGCGTGATTTTACAAAGTATAATGGCTGCGGATGCGCATTAACGCTAACTAAATCGCAATCGGCGCCTCTCCATCCGAAGGCCAATTTTTAATTTTTTATGTTACGAGAATTCCACACCGCGAACCTCTCTACAAAACTGTCACCATTTGTTTTATGTACTGGATACAAAAGGTTAGAATTCCATAAAGGTTTAATCTCCACCAGTGTATAGTGTGACCTTGTAGGCATGGCACTGTGAGCATGTAGCTGCATTAATGTTTACCTTTGTTGATGGAGCAGGAGGAGAACCTGTTAACCAGCATTTTCAGTGAAGGCTTGCTGGACAATAAATGCTGAGAATGAGATAGATGTGTAGATGATGAATTCCGGGTTCCGTTACCCTCTGCAGAGGTGAATTCTTTATCACTATTACCATATCTTGTATCCGAATGGAAGACATGATATTCTGTCAGAACAGGGACGAGAGTGAAAGTTGTCACGTCCCCTAACCTTCCGGAATGTCATTTTTTTTTTTCCCCATCGCCATATTACACTGAGATGAATGTGACACAGCCAGCGAGGGAAATTTCATTCTCCCCTTCCTTGCACACAGACATAAATACAGAGGAAATAAACAGAGATGATTTATTTATTTTTCTTCTATGAGAACTTTTTAATATGCGACGAATGTAATCGATGTTTGGCATTTGCTAATTAATAGGCCCGTATCGTTCTCCTCGGAATATGTCCATAAGGTTTTGGGGACATGAGCATGACGGAATAAATATTCATGCACTTCTGCTCCATGATGTCACCGATTCTGTCATTTTCTGATCTTACTGTATTGGATTTTACAGTAAATGGCCACTCAGCAAATAGACAAGCGTGACTTTACGTTAGGAGTTTGCCGATTATTGCCCTTTGATTCGTGGTAAAACAGGGCCCACTCTGCCTTTGCAGGGGCCCTGGGCAAAGTTTTACTTGAGAGCCCCCCCCACATAGAAAACTGATGATCATTTCGCTTCCTCCGCAACACAGATAATCGGGCCCCGAGGCCTATTCTGCCTATAACTATGGCCGGCCCTGTGTATAATATAATATAATATATTTTTTTCATGACTTTGTCTGGGCCCCTTGTGCAGATCGGATCCTAGGCAGCTGCCTAATGTGCCTGTGCCTGGATCTGGCTCTGGGTGCAATGTGACTTCTCTTATGAGTTTTTATGGGTGCCGCTTTATGAAAATGTCTGCAGTGACTGGAGATCCAGTGTAGTTTAAACACTGTTTGTATGAGTGTCACCAGGAACATTGTAACAGAAGCTCAGACCTGTAGCAAATTTCATCTGCAAGTTACATTCTTGGCCAAGAAGGTGTAATTCCAATACTTGAATTTGCAGAAATGATTCATTTAATTCTCAGTGTAAATAATTGCGCAGAAGTGTAGATGTTGAATTATGTGTCCTTGAAAAATACCAATTCCGGGTTACCCACTCACACTTTCAGATTCAGATTCACCCATGCAAAAAATCTTATGGCATATTAATATTCCGTTATAAACCTGAAATCAGAAGCGTTGAGGTTGTTTGCAACCCTACAGACTATTTACAAGGGAATCAAGCTGTTGCATGCATGTAAATGCGTGTGCACGTGTGTGCAGACTCGTCTCGAATTGAAAACCTCACGCCAGCCAGCTGATCAAAGTGAGCAACCCTGCTTATCCAGCAATTTGGGTTCCACGGTATTGCTGCAATATGTGCTTTTAGGGTTCAGTTGAAGTTAACGAATAACAACCAAAATTTGAAGAGGAAAAAAATGTATATAAACTAAGGAGAAAAAATTGTGTTAACGTGCCCTTTCCACCTGGCCTGTGAGGTCAGGCCGTCTGAATAAGGTCACTAATGGTCATGTGACGTCTGTGCTGCTCTCCACTGGAGCTGTCCCACTTTCATATGTTCCTGCCTGGTCCATTGTGCTACTTCAATAACAGCTTGAGTAATATCACCAGTGGAAAACGCTAACAAGTTCAGCACGCCTCGCCATGCCCAGCGCAAACATGTAATACATTCAGCGCACGACGCAGACGGGCCTGCGGCCCACCGACCAACACAAACGGGCATGTAAATACACACCTTCTGCAAAATGAACACGGCCGTATGCACTGTGAAATAACGTCGATCGCATTCAAGCGCTCTCGATGAGAAAGATATCAGAAAATTTGTGTTGGCGCCATGAATCTGCCATCTGCCCTCTGCGTTCTATAAATCATCCTCCACCTCCAAAACAACTAGGCCGTATTGATCGTTACAGCCCTTTCGCCCGAGAAGGGAGTATTTAATTAGTTGGCTGACTTTGGATTTTCATTCTCTTCCGGTAGAAGGGTCTAACCCTCAGTGTTTTAACCGTCGCCTGACAGCCGCTTGGAATTAGAGCAGCTGTCTCTGAAGATATCACGTTTTTCTGTAGATGAGGGCAGGATACAGGTCGTGAAAACACAGGATCCGACCCCTGGAACCTTTTCCAGGCCGAACCTGAAAAATGTGATTAAAATCTTCATTTGTTTAGTTTTGGGAGCCTCGACCTTTGGTTAAACGAAATGTGTTGTATTTTGTCTAAGAGCCAGAAATAATGAACTAATTTAAAAGGCTTATTTTGGGCAATGGGAGCCAGAATTCTTCTGGCAGCCAATAAGTATGCACACGTACTCTTACTTTACCTCTGCCAAGCCCATCGGCGTGTAAAACATAAATACATTTAAATTTGCATGATCAGTCATAGGAGTTAATCTGCAGACTGGGAAAGTTAGACATGTCGGTCAGACACCGGGCAAAATTTGTGAGGCAATTTGGGTTTATGTCGCACTGACACCCAGGAAATAGTGACTGCTATGCGAGGTCTAAGAAATATACCTGGAGTTGCGTGGAATTAAACATCTAAAAATGGTAGATGAGTTTTCGCTTTCATAGCCAGTGCAGGCAAATGTAAACATACACTGTAGTCATACAGGCTGGGTGAGAGTAATGGTCGGACCTTTCTGCAGCATTATGCACAATGTGGTCCTTTTGCGTTTCCTGAATTATAGCCATCTTAAAATGTGATTTACATTGGCCTGTCCACCCATTTTGTGCAATCGTTTTAATGCCTCAGTAAACAACACATTCACATGTAATTGTATTCACTTTGCTTCCGTGGGTAGTGTTTTACTAGATTGCCTTCCTAGCTGCAAACCTTCTCGTCATAAATGCAGGTGACATTTATAAGGGAGTGAAATGAGGTTCAGTAGCAACTGGTTTCCAGGTGTGGATGAACCGCTAAAATTCGGCATCCTCGCTCTAGCACTGTAACCGTCCATCGAATCTCATTGTTTGCGTTTCGTTTGTGTTTGTGATCCTTTAGGCCCTGCTGGACACGCAAAACCTCCTCCGATCTCAAATCACCAATTTCACGTTCAACCTCGGATTTTCCGGAAAGTTCTACCATACCGGTGAGATCCCTCCCATCCGTCTGTCTTGCCTATAATCGCCCGTGTCTGTGTGCCGCCTGAAGAAGTGCGTTGCTATTATAAGGTGAGCCAAGGTGTTTCTCGTGCTTTAACTGCCAGGTGTATTAAAATCTAATAGAACCACGTAAATTATTATGCTGTGTCTGACTATAATTGACATTGTGAGATAACACGGGGAAAAGACTGGAGCCTTCAAGCCTTGTGCAACGGAGGGGTTGGTGGGTTATATGAAACAGAGGATTACGATGACGAAAATGAAACGGGCATCAATTACTCTCAGACTCACAAAACTAATTGAGTGTTCCCTCAAATTATTTCCATAACCCTTTAGCTCATGCTGGCTTACAGGCACTAGCTGGTAATTCCTTTTAAATGAGAGAAGTTATAGGCACAAAGGTAAAATTACAGAGTAGAATTAGTATTTATGTGGTATTATGAAACTAATAAAACTCTGTAGAAATTATTTAGAATTATATGTTTTCAGTATAACATACATGAAACTTGAATATTTTTTCAGCATGAAATAAATCATCTTTAGCTAGTGCATCTTACGCTTTGTTATGATTTAGAACATTGTTGCCCAAACAGGTTCTTGGGGACCCACAGTTGGTCCATGTTTTTGCTCCCTCTGAACTCCCTGCCTGACAATTCATTTTTTTTCTCCCCAAAGGGTGCTGGGGTGGGGGATGATAATGTGGACTGTCTGTGGGCTCCTAAAGACCAGATTGGGAAACACTGATTTAAAATATAAGATTTTGAAGCATTTCCATGTCTCTGTCGCATGTTGAGGCTGTAAAGCGTTTTTATTTTTGCCTTCTGGGTATGGTGCCAACCTCTGTGCTTAACAGTGCTGGGTGTTACACATGATTTATTTTCTGTCCCTGGACTAGTGTTTCCCAACCCGGTCCACGGGAGCAAAAACGTGAACCGTCTGCCGTCCCCGCGGGCCGGATTGGGAAATATTGCCCTAGACGATGTTGTTGGGCTTCTCCTGCAGGTACCGAGGACGAGGATGAGGGTGATGACCTCCTCCTGAGATACGTGGAGGAGTTCTGGTGGTTCCCGCACATGTGGAGTCACATGCAGCCACATCTCTTCCACAATGAGTCGTCGCTCATGGAGCAGATGATACTTAACAAAGAATTTGCGCTGGTGAGCAACAGCCTTGCCAGGAGAACGTGGGGGAGGGTGAGAATTAAACAGCGGGGCGTTCTGCGAGACTAAAATCTTTAGGCCCCTGTGCTGTACGGAACCTTTCACAGCACAACTCTCCGGCCGTAACCAGAGGAGTCGGCTTTCAGCTGAACTGACGTGAAAACAATAGATCGCAAGAGCCCATGTGCTCGGCTGAAAGGAAAAATACAGTCGAATAAAGGATTCCAGGAGAGTTTAGATTAAGCTCTGATGATAGGTGACATCTATGGCTTTGAGGATCATATGAGAAAATACAGTGGGTTTTCACACTCATTAACTTGTTCCCGTTTCCACACAGAGATAGATAGCACGTCGTACAAACTTTTTGTCTTCACATGACACTGCTTCTGCAGGCTTGTGATTTTGTTTCACTTTTTTCTCTCCATCTTATTAATTATTTTTTTTTTTTTTTGATGCTATGAACCAGTAGACGTTATGTGTACGATGTAACGGGTTTCATCCTGACACGGTCCCCGTGCGCTATCCACTTTGAAAGCAGCGTGGTTTCGAGCGAAGGTTATGATGCAGTTCATGCTCAAATGTAACCGATACGCCCACAGGTTCAGCCAGGATAGGGATCAACATTTTTACGGCTGCGGGAGACAAAGACCAACATATTTCAACTGTTTAGATAAGAATGTGGTGAGGTAATAGCTAATGCAGCTCTATGTTTATAAATACTTTAACGTGTTTCGCCAGAGTCAAGGCCTTCACTTGAGGCGAGAGATGAAACGGGAGGTGAAAATCTATGAAGAAAATTGCAAAGAGCTAATCGGTCTCAACAGCATAAACGGAAAAGCCACTGGACCTCATGAAAGGGCTTGTTAAAGCATGAAATCTCCTTCCAAAAGTGTGCCTGCCCTACATTTTTCAATTACGATAATAATATCGTATAAATGAATGATTATTCCAAGTGTCACAGCATGTCAGTAGCCCTAACTAAAAGTGCCTCTACTTGACCCTGTGTTGACCTTCTTCCAAACCAATTGCTCTGAGAGTAATGTATCTAAATCCAGAAAAGGCGCATCGCGTGCTCAATAAAGTGCATTAACACTTGATACCCACTTTAATTGATTAGCACCCCTGGCTTTTCCTTGAACATTCTTGTGAACGCCCACCCTCCTCATAAAATCGAAAAATATAAAGGATGTGCTTTTGTAATCCCAAAGATATATATAAAAAAACAATTTTTACCACATTAAAACCACAAAAAAAAAAACAATTTTAAACATTGAAATATGTTTCTGCAGAATGAGAGAAAAAGTATGAAAGATGAGCGCTGCAAAAGTTAGCGCCACTGATTCAGGGGATACTGGAGAGAAGGTTGTTTACCAGGAGATTGTCTGTTAATACTAGACTACAGACTGTTCCTCTTAGACGAAGAGTTCTAAAGGGCCATAAACAGTGGTGGTGTTTACTGCCACTTGAACCACGCATTTGTGTTTGGGGCGCCCCCTGTTGGCCACAGACAGGAAATACACTGGGGGAGGGCATGAATTAACTTTTTAGTGTGTCCTGGGAAAAGGCAAAAGGTGCTGTAAGTAACATTTGCGAGGCTTGTGCTTGTTTATAAAAACTTTGAAAAGAAATTCCGAATGACAAGGGAACCACTGAGGACAATAGTAGCATGACAGTAGACTTTAGGGAGAGAGTAATGTACAGAAATACTGTGAGAGCACTCAGGATGCAGGCTTCATAAGGTCACTTAATTATTTATCTATTTGGAAATGCCTAAAAGGTCATCATGAATATTTTATGGCAAATAATCCTTTAGATTTTCATTCTCTTGTTTTTTCGAATTCCGTCTACTTTGGTGGAAAATTGGGAAAGGTGTTTGTCTTTTTTTCAGCCAGGTGTAGGGGTTAAACTCATTGTATTTCAGTAGAAGGTCCACATTGGCGTGGTGTTAGGCCAGATCCGAGCCAACGTGCCTCGTCTCTTTCGGGGGTGTAACGTGGCACCATTAGCTCTCGGCTAACACGCAAGGGAGCTGTATTAACACACCAAAAGGCTGACTCCATCTCAAGGTCAACCTGTTGATGTTATGGTCAGGATCACCCCGGTGGGAGTTATAAATTATAAACGAATAGCTTCAGTAGTGTTTTCATGAATTTCAGCTTAGGGGGCAGGAAGTTATTGAACAGAGCATGTATTTTCACATTCAGAACTGTAGTTTCTATTTAGATACAGTAGCATTATGTTTGCACATACTATCTATCTGTCTGTCTGTCTATATATCTATCTATCTATCTATCTTGCACTGCATTTCATGCGTAAGAAGTGCTATATAAATAAAGATTCTTGTTGTTGTTCATCGTAAAAAATCACTGTTGACTTCATTGCTGTTTTTCCATATTGTTTTTATCGTGCAACATATTCCGTATCGCCTCCTAATGCTGCCGTTTGTGTTTTCTCTGTGTGTGTGTCTGTGCGTCCACCTCATGCACTGGCAGGAGCACGGCATCCCCACCAACATGGGCTATGCAGTTGCCCCCCACCACTCGGGGGTCTACCCCGTACACATGCAGCTGTACGAGGCCTGGAAGAAAGCCTGGGGGATCCGGGTGACCAGCACGGAGGAGTACCCGCACCTCAAGCCCGCTCGCTACCGCAAGGGCTTCATCCACAACAACATCATGGTAAGCTTCTGCCCCTTTGGGCACCTTGATCGAGATATACACGTTACGCGGTTGCCCTTCCAGGACCTATAGGAGGCAGAAGGACATGGCTGGACCCATGAAAAATTCTCCTGAATGGGCACCCCATTCCTTCAGCCAAAACGTATCATTATCTAGACTCACACACTTGTGCCCCCCAGCCCCTCCCCCAAAGGCACACTTTAATGAAGATTCATGAGTTATGCCATTGCCCTTCCAGGACCTATAGGGGTTACCAGGACCCTAAGGAAGATCCAGAATGGCTTGGTGATATATATTACTTAAAAGGAGTCTAAGTCACATTGTGTCAAGAAGCAAATAAATAACGGAATAAAGGAACAATCCCTTAACATTCATATAAAAATATCTGAAAAAAACCTAGTAATATCTATAAAATGTGGCAGATGGAAAATGCGGACAGCAGCGGTGTAGTAAGGGACTCTGTGACTGTGCTTTGTTCGGGCACGTAAGGGACACAGTAGTGCCACCCTGGCCTTCACTGCAGTGCAGAGACCGCCGACGTCTCCTGTGATTGTCATGTTTGCCGCTCTGTTTTCTGTTGGCAACCGGGCCGCCAGCCCCAGAACTGGCACAGCAATGATTACGGCAAAATAAATGCACCCCCCCCCCCCCAACGTCAGCAGCTGAAACAGGGCGTGGATCGCCATCAGTAAGTCAGGTGTTTCTGTACGAATTTCTGTCATATGGCATTGTTGGTGATGTGTCTTTAGTTCAAGAGATGTGCCCAAGTTAAATACTTCGATTTGAATTTTTCTGTGGATGGATCCATTTAGCATGGGTTGGTTCTGGTAAACGTGATTTTGAAAAGAGCAAGGAGTCTCCCATTAAAGCCCTTTTGTATACTTGTGTTTTCGTTTTCTCTTTATTAGGGAAAAAAAAACAATTAATTGTGACTGGTTGACATAACAGTGACTGTAACGTTCTTCTCTTTTTTTTTTTTTAGTTCTTTTGCACACAAAGGGGTATAAAAGACTGCAAATGTGAGCCGGTTACTTATGTATAGAAGCAGTTGAGCCCCAGTTTGCGGTCACCAGCTTGTGCCTGCTGGAGGACGACCGCAGCACAGGCCTAACAGACGCCCTGCGATACCCCCCCATCCGTGCCCTCATGAAACTTTCAGCCTCGCCTGTCATCCGCCCGCCGTGTTTAAAGCCAGGCGCTCCGCGGACGGCTCGTGCTCCGGAGTAGCTAGCGCTCGGATGCACAGCGTATTAACGCTGTCTGTGTTTCCATGTCATCGCCATGGTGTCCCTTTTGATGCTGGCTTAAAAAAAAAAGCATATATTCTTCCGAGCCCTTTCATTTTGGCTCAGTGCTCGGCAGTTGGCGCAACGCTAAGCTGTAATCCTTCTATCTTCAAAATGCTTATCCTGAGCAAGGTTGTGGGGGCAGTCTGGTGCATATACCGTGCAACATAGGGGCACAAAGAATAGCCTGGAAGGGATGCCAGTTTGTTGCAGAAGACACACACACACACACTACTGGCCATTGAGAGACATGTCCTTGAGAGACATTGACAACATTGGACTACAGGAGGAAACCCATGTGACTAGGGGACCCCATGTGACTTGGGGACCCCATGTGACTAGCAGTCCACACATGCACAAAGCACTGAACCTGCTGATATGAGGCCACTGAACTACCACACCATTTTAATTGGGATGGGAAATCAGAATCTGAATTGAACAGGAGGGAGTGCTAAAAAATGGCACAGGGGGAATAGAAAATGAAATGTTAACTCGTGTCTAATTGTCCCGACTCATGAAATTTATATATTGCGAAGGCCTTTGGTAGCGGCTCCTCAGAACACAAATCTAAGGCTGCTTTTTTCATGGTTATTTGCTTCTATCTTCCCTTGAAATTGCAGTTATACGTCTCCCAGTGGCGAACGAGAGCGGGCGGAATCGGCTTGCTGTATTCACACTCTTAAATATGGAATCCATGTATATTGGAGCGATAAAATATTCCATTTGTTGTTTTTTTCCATGAATGAAATAGCGGTACTTTACATGCCTTTGCAGCAAAGTCTGCTTTCCTAAAAGAGTGCTTTAGCGTGGGATTGCTTCAGCCTTGGGGTTGAACCTAAATGAGAAAAATAAGGGTGAACTTTGGGCTGAACTTTTGAAATGCTTGATTTGTTCCCTGCACAGAATGTAATGGGATTGCAGCAACCAATCAACAAGTGTAAATAACTCTGTGTTGCAGTAATACCCTATTAGCCATGATGCAAGATGACAGCTTTACTTCAACTGTGTGGGATTACTCATGATTACTATAGATGCCGTCATAATAAGGCATAGCTAAGAAATTAACCAGTGATTTTTCTGGGCAGTGATGGTACATGTATCTGTCAGGGGTCATTTGTAAAAGTGTTCTTTGTGCCGTTTAAATACTTGCAGAAGACAAGACCCCTGACCTGCATCTTCAGCTCTGTGAGACAAATGTGTTTTAATGGAACGGCTCATTTAAGCAGTGATGGTGACATAGCGTTTTAGTTCCTGTACAAATTAGCTTGTAGATAAGAGAGTGGGAATACCACATCATGACAATGGCTTGTTCTAGTGAAAAATGGATTTATTCAAATCAAGTGCCAGACTTACAGGAGTGCACATTTGACATCTTAAAACTCTTGTAGGATCTGGCTTTGTTTTCATCTGAATGTCAACTCCCGCACATTTGAAACATTCTATGGCATTAAAGTCATGAATACATGAGTACAGTACTGTGAAAAAGTCTTAGGCAGTTAAAGAAAATGTTTAAAGCTATTTATCTGGGGAGTAAGTGTATATTTGCTCAGGAAAAAAAACACAAATTCACATTAGACAATACACAAATGAACAGTAAGATGAAAAAAAATTACCATGATTTTTTTTTTGTTCTCCAAAAAGTTGCCTTGCTGGATGGCTAGATGAACACCGCTTCAGTTCCCAAACCTCTCCTCAGGGGCACCGCTGCCGTTCCGTGTATTTGGTAAACTTCACCAGCAGCTCACTTAATTATTTAATTTAATTAGTGAAATAACTCAATGGCATATTAATTAGCCACACAAGGCCTGCTAGTGGTCAGTCAAGAAAAAACATGGGTGTACTGAATGGTTGCTGCAGATACCGTGGTGATTTTAGTGGTGACTTTTGACAGGCATGTGGTTTTACACCAGCGCAATCATTTAAATGTCATTTTCTTTGCCTGCCTAAGACTTCTGTACATATTAGGACATACAAGATCATATAGCTTATTTTATGTCTCAGTCTATATCATATTTCATTTATATTATGTATGCCCCTCTGTAAGATTTTCAGATGTCTATGGCTTTTTTTTTCATGTAATACAGTCGGCATCTTGTACATTTGCAAATCCTGTCTTGCCCCACCAACACAGTGGAACTGTTCTCCTGAGAAGTTAAGCAATATGTTCTTAGGCTTGGTTTTTTTGTACTAACTTCAGTGGCACACCCCAGACACCCCGGGACCTGGCCTGGTCTTGTTAACTGCGCACAGCTCTGGAAGAGGTTTCATTCTTAGGGAGCACTTAGGTGCTGTTGACACTCGATCTTAAAATGCATCTTGGGTGGCTGAATCACAAGTAAGCAGCTGAGACTTCGGGGCGCATTAGGGCTGGGCTGTTCAACTCACGGTCCTCCAAAGGCCGAGGCCGGCTCACTTTCCCGCCTTCCTTCATCTGTGAGCCAAGTGTGAAGCCTCTGGCCAATTGAATCAGTAATTATTACACCAACTACTTGGGAGAACTGAAAACAAGGCCTGGAAGTGGTTGGGCCCACTTGCTTTCACCTAAGACTCATTTTAATACTAAGTGTAAATGGCCTAATCAGTGTACAGTAAAGATGTACAGTATAGAGACTTGCATCATTGTTGATTTGGTTTGATTTTGTGAACTGTATGACCAGTTTGTCGATAGATGGGTGGCACACTTTATTGCTGCCAGGGGAAGAATTTGTCATGCTAGCCTCAGAGGAGCACACAGATAACACAAACAAGCATAAACTGAAGACAGTGCAGATACAATACACATACTGCAAAACTACAATGCGGTAATGGATAAATAAATAGAACAATTCAAAATAGGATGCCGTACATGTGATTTACACAGTATGTGTCTGTTCATGTGTAGTTATGTACTAACTGGTTTACAAATAATGTAATGTGTAACGTTGTGACTGGCGGTGAGGGCTGGCATTACAGCGCCTGGATTCAGCAGGTGGGAAAGATGCCCAATAGCGGTTCTTAATCTTAGAAGACCTTGGTGAAAGGAGCTGGTGGCTTTAAAGTGATGCAAAGGGGGGGGGGTTAATGCATTCGTCTAAATTGTGGGACAGCAGCGTCATTACCATTTTAAATGGATACGCTATTAATAGTAATAGATGGACACTAAAGGTCGGTAATCTTTCAGCTGCTTCTATACTCAGCAGTACTCAGATCTGAAATCTACCGATAACTTAAATCACCGTCGAAAGAACTTCAAGCAGCTCTACGCTGGCATTCTGGGAAATCTAAAAAAAGCGTAGTTAGCTAATAGTCTCACAAACACAGAGATGCTTCGAAGTTTCTAGCACTTTCTAGGACCCGATCCAGAATAGCAACTTAATGTAGCGCGGTTTTGCTATCTCATTTAAGGCAGAAATATCATGGAGCCAGCGTGGAGGAAAGAGGGACGGCCAAGACAATCCCATAACTCTCGGCATGAAGGATTTACTGCATTTTACGCAGAATTGAATTTTAGGGCATCGGGCAGATTAAAATATTAAATCAAAGCCAAAAGCTTTTTTACCTTTTGTAAATCAGGCAGCTTGAGCAAACTGTATAAAGTTTCTAATGTCTTGTGGATTCAGCGTTACACAAGCTGCATATCAATGAAGGTAGCAGGAGTAAGTTTGGCTGGAATATGGGACCGGGGTGGAGCAGGGGATGTCGCAGCTGGACACGGCATCCATACCGGGCTTGTGATCGGAACTGCGGGGCGGGACCGACCGCGGGTTCGGGTCCGCCAGTGCTTCAGAAGCGCGTAGCTGCACAGGGACTGATATCGGTGCACGGAACCACAAAAGACCCGAACAGCCCATGCAATCCTAACGGAGACCTAAATATCCGACATCGGCTATAGAGATCACTCAAATAAAATGAGGAAAAGTAGTCTGATGTGCTACCCTTGGGAAGTGAATTAATATGCCCGTCGTTTTAATTAGTGACAATGAGTTCAATTTAACGATTTCATTTTACAAACAGCTATGCTGACGTTTTTCATTTACCGGTCACCTTTTTATATACTGACAGAATGATTCAGCCCAGGTTAGACTAACAGAAGCCCAGGAAGCCACACACACACACGTAGCCTACCTATTAGGCCAATGCGTGTGTTTATAGGACGAAATGAGCAAATAAAATCTGTAATAATATGCGTGTACGCGAACGTCTTATATAACACAGCATATAAACTGTTTTCCCTCCTCCGGTAATTTGCACACGTCCTTGCAAATGTTAAATGTTTTGTTTGTGATGGGAAATGGCCCTGTTTTAGGCGCTCCTCGCCAACATTAATGTGCAGAAAAATCCTCTCATTAGATTTCCAAGCATGCCTTGACTGTTAGCGCAGGTAGAGCGGCGGAAACAAATATTAGCGGCTGATTTATATCGCTCCTGAGGGACTACAGAAAGAGTAAAAACGCTAGCAAGTGATAAAATAAATAAAGTAAAAATAAAAGAAGCAAGCTGAGAACTAAGAGGACAGGAACTTGCATCAGCCTAGGAGCAGCGCGTACGGGGGAGGACTCTGATACCGTTGTGGGAGTTGCTGAGAGCCAGTGTCAGGTTAATCTCCTCACGCTATGCTTTTTACTCCTGCCCATTTGGCCTGACTGCCTTTACAGCCCCAGTGTGGGGGAAAAAATGAGATTGTGCAGCATGTCAAGGTGATGTACTGGTATTGCCCATTGCGGGAGAATTCAGCATTGTTTCAGGAGACCTCAGTACTGCTTCAAGTGACATGAATTGCTCCCCGGAAATACTGATTTTTTTTTTAAGCAGTATTCTGCAGGACGCTGGTCATATAGAAGAATTGTGCCCGCCCCTTAGAACAGATTCAGTGACTTTCGGTATTTCAGTAATATCAAAACTGGCCAAGTCAGTGTATGGCCACTACCATGGCTTTAGACAATAAAGACAATTTCTGTGTTGTTTTCCTGATTGCAGGGGTATTGCATTTACCTAGTATATCCAGTTAGCCGCTCCTGCACATTTTATACAAAGGTTCTTATGCGTGTCTTGTTTTGATCTGCGTGTCATGGAACAGTGTTATTTTGAATAATAAAAAAAAATACTTGTACAGAAAGTCCCAGTCATTTTTAAAAAGCTGTCCACATTCACTAGCCTGGTTGCGTGTATTTTTGTGTCTTCCCAAAATGCCCAAATAAATGTCTTTGTTTTTACAGGTATCATAAATAACCTGATACCCCTACTTCCTTAAAAAAATGAATTTCATCATTAAATGCAGAAGTCTTTATCCTCACATCAAAAATTAAGGCACCCATACATTTTTAAGATGCTGATTGTTCCTGACTTAATGGAACCACCGTACCGGAACAGTAAGGCATATATTTTCTTAGGCAGCAATAAATAAAAAAATAAAAATATAGGCAAGTCAGTCTCAGAATCCAATGGGGAAAATGCAGAGCTACTTTTTGACAGCTGGCCTCTGAGGACATCAGTTCACAGTCCCCAGCAGCCGTGACTGCTATTATGTATAATTCCTGGTTGCATGATATCCTATTATGCAAAAGGTCCCCGCCAGATGTGTAGTGAGAAGCCCTCACTTATAGAATGGGGAAAATAGAGAGGGGTCTGGAATGTCTCCATGGGCGACTGACAGCCTGGGCTGTGACATCACAGGTTTGCGCAAAGTGACATTCCGGTGGGTTTCTCTCAGTCTGCAAATATGAAACCGGAAGGCGACAAAGACCCCCGCATTAATTCCATTTCCACAGTCCATATCCGCAGTATGCATATAGTTATACGACTGCTGGTAAAGAAATAATACTATTTATGACATTGTTCTTTTTCACATCTCAGTTTATAGCCTTTCTTCTCCTTCGAAAAACTCATGCATCTAGATTTAAAAAAATATATATATATTTATATTTATATATATATATATAAATATAAATAAAATTATTTGTTTTTGGATTGTATTATATATCTCTTGGATAATGGCAGGTTTTTTTGGTACATACTGGCTTACTGTTTTACAAGAAAGTGGGGAAAAAAAGACGGAACAGGACCTCAGAGGTTTGGTGCATTTGCACACAGATATTTCCATATCCTCTGTTCTGCTATAAATTGCTTTTATTGGGGAATCGCGTTCCTGAGTCGCATGCTGTTGTTCCTGCAGGTACTTCCACGGCAAACCTGTGGCTTGTTCACACACACCATCTTCTACAAGGAGTACCCAGGGGGTCCCAAAGAGCTGGATAAGAGCATCAGAGGCGGGGAGCTCTTCCTCACCGTCCTGCTGAACCCGGTATGACCCCCACTCCCCCCCCCACCCACCATGTTTTCTACCCTTGCAGAGCTTCCAAGCTCCTCTGCTAATCACACACTTTGTCAAGAGCAAATGTGTCACCTCCTTCCTCTTCCGCCCCAGTTTTCGTTATATAGCTTATATATATATATAGCTTATATATATTTTGTTACTGCGTTATATAGATTTATGTGCATGTAGATGGTCTGCAGAGTCGTAAGGCCCAAAGTCCATGTCAAAGAGAGTTACTCCCACCACAGAAACCATTCTTCTCTAATCTGCCTAAAACACCGTGTTGGAATTCCAGCCCATAATTCCTTGACGTGGTGAGGTCATCTTGTAACACAATCCTTATTGGCTGCCTACCTGTTAAGTGTCTGCCTGCAGAGTGCAAGACAGGCGGAACATGTAGGGCGAGGTGACCAGTCGTGCAAGTTGACCAATCAGAGCACACTGGGCTCATCAGGGGTGGGGCTTAAAGCTCTAACAGAATGTTTCAGACAGAGAGTGAATAGAGATGTACAGTACGAGAAAAATAATGTTTTTTGGGAACAATGATGCATGTAAATCTATTCTAGTAGACCCCAAAAATAAAATTATGAACAGTGACAATGAGCATAATTGGTCACCTTTAAAAACCACTCAATCCAGTATCAGGCATGTTATAGGTACTTCACATGATTTTGCCAGCTCAATGAAGTACCCGTCGATGCCCACCGGTGCCCCTCATCTGCGACAACATACATTTGACTTGCTAAGTCTGTGCCCCCCCCCAAAGGTGGTGCCATAAGCTGCTGCCTTGACTAATGTGTTGACCAGCAGTGGTACAATAATACGCTTATTTGCAATACTACATAGACAGACACATGGTACTTTTCATTAAAATATTATGTTGCCGTGTGATAATTGGGGCCAAGCAATTTTTTAGGTGTTTTAGTTTACAATAATTGAAATAACGGAAACATGTTGCACAGACTTCGTCATGATTATATAGTACCATCAGTATAGTACATTAGTACAGCAAACACAATTGATTTAATATATACTAAGGAAAATAAGATGCCAGTATGAGAACACATGAACGCTATTACAATAAACGATAAAATGAGATATTACGATGCACAGAAGAGCACTGCTGGACAATCATACATAATAAAACTGGCATTGCAGAATCACATTGTTAATATCAGGCATAGGTGGCTGGTGAAGTTGCATGAAGACAGAACTCTTATCCAGAAGCAGACGGGTTTGTCCAGAGTCAGCAAACAGCGGCGATATGATTTCCAATTTCCAGCATCTGACTGAGCAGAGCTGTAGTAATAACCTGATATGACCATGTCTGTGACTCAGAGTGGCGCTGCACTATTCCGAGGCCCACTTGGGGGCGTCCTACTAACTAACAGTGTCAGAGGGTCGCCAGCTCAGTAGAAGAGAGCTGAGTAGGTGCAGATAAGTGGGGTATGCACCCCTGCCTCTGCTCGTCCTCAGATCATTCTAGCAAGCGCTCCCGAGTTGAGAGCTTTTACCATATGCAAACTTGCGGTGGTTTCCACCTACTCCACATATGTCAGTGTGTCAGGGAGAATCTGTTTCTTCTGTGTTATCCGCTTTGTCACAGAACCCTAAACCAGGCGCTTCCAGAAGAAACGGTATTTAAGCCAAAGTAGATGTTATTCCTGCAGCAGCACTTCCTGCCTTGCAGACTTTGCCTGCCGTTTAGTGACGTTCAAGTCCATCCCCGGCAACCGTCCATAAACGTGCACGCTTGTCTGCTTCTGTCTTATCATGTACTAATTCGGTTTGTACATGCGCTTACATAAATAGTGTATAAGATTCCGGGGTGATATTGTGTTATTTCTCTCCGCTGTCACGCTGGTGAGTAATCGACTGCGCCCGTAATTGTGTTCTCCGAAGGCTGTGCTTTGGAAAAAAAAACCCATACAAACAGCCCTACAGTGTCAGCAGCAGCTTTCACAGTGAGGGACCGGCGCTCCGAATCCACGGATTTTAAGGCGAGCTTTAATGGAAGCCGCGCGCTGTCTTTACAGTGTTACTCGCGTCGTTCCGAAATAACTGTTCGCAGCGGCTCTTTGAAAACTATGAAATTAAAACTTAAAAACATGGGGGTCACAGGCACCATGTCGTGCGTGTTTGGAATCGGGGTTGTTTCCGCGGTTTATGTATAAAAAGCACTGGAAACTCGCGGCAGTTAACATTTAAAAACTATTCGGCTTGTCTGAATTGTTGACGGAATGAATTATGCAAAAATGTGTTTAGATGGCAGCCCGTTTAAATTGATCTAGAGGAACATGGCTTTGTGGCTGAAATTATTGGCCATAATTACTCACAGGAATTCTGTAGCTGAGAAAAATAGAATCGTGATTAAGCATAATGGAGGGAAAATGTTTTCAAAATACGAATTATTTACAAATTCACGAGAAGCAATTACATAATGCCGGTATTTTGAAAGTTGAATCGAATTCTCTCTTAAGATTCATTCTGCTCCCAAGGGATCCACAAACGAGATGCATTCTGTCAGTATTAATGAATCGTTCATTGCGGAACAATTTGATATTCTCTGTGCATGTTTGACTTGAATTGTTTGAAAGTGTTTACAAATAGCATAGTGTCAAAGTAGCATAGTCGTACATAGATTTGCTGCCTGCAGGTTAATTTTGAGTGATTAAAGCAACGTCTATGATTATCCCTCATTAATACATAGACAAAAACAGAGACATGCATGTATATTGTATATGTATATAGGCAAACGCTTTCACTGCCCCAGTGGACAAAAGTATAGGGCTTTGAACGCATACTTGTGTTTGGGCAGACAGCACTGAGCAGAAAATTATACCTTTCTGTGGACAAACTGTAGTAGCCAAACGTTGTGATGATTCTCTGAGCGTGGAATGGTCATTGACGAAAGCCTTTGAGAGTACCTCATGTCAAACCCACTCTCGCACTATTTAAGTCAAGTGAACCCAATAAGATTTCCTCCTTCCATTTTGTTCAAGGCCAGACAGGGAAAAGTATCATATTTATTGACCCTGAAAATGTGTCAATGAAATACAGTCCTGAAATACAGTAGAAAATACTACAACCCTAAATAATAGAAATTGTGCAATCATATATCTTTTTAATACTTCTCTGTTCCTGTCCTTATGTCATCCTCTGCCCGTCCTAAAGTCCCCGTTTCTAAAGTCACCCAGATGTTGGTGATGTTACAGCAGAGGGTGGTGGGTCTGACCCGAGTGGCATGCCGCCTCTGATTGGCTCTCCTACTATGGCACAGAAATAGCCACACCCACTCACACCAAGCTGGTACACACATATAATCAAGGCCCAGGTCTCGCCTCCTTCAGCCTCCGTTGGCGGCGGGGGGGGGGACAACGTCTGATAAAGATGGCTGGACGGCCCCCAATGGTTGGTTTTCATGCGTGGAACAAACCCCTGACTCCATATCATCTTTTGAAATACTGATTCATTCATTTCTGGGCCGCTACCCCCAAACCAGGAGCTGGAACAGAAGAAGGGGAGCTTGCTGTCATTTTAAATAGCTGGACGCATCTGATATCCGTGTGCCGTTTCCCTTGGAGATCCAGTGGTGTTCAACACTAATGGTGTTAGTGGTGGTGGCAAGTTCAGTCATTAACATCCCTCTTCCTTTCATTCTTCGCAACGTTTGTTTTACTTTGATGGCACGAAAGTGTCGGTATGCTTTGGAATTCAGCCTTGGAGCCGAGCAATTTTGTAGATATTTCAGCCAGCTATTTGATTATTGTTGCCAAAACATTCCAAATGCCTTTCTAAATCGTTGTTGACACATGATGTGTCATTAAACTAGATGCATCTGGGGTAATTGCACTTTATTCACACATGACAACATGCAGCTGAGAAAGACAGGTGTCCCGAGTTATAGGGCAGGTGAAATTCTGACATCGGTGGTGGTGGGGGAACTGAGGCATCATCAGTTCTGTGGACTGTTCTGCAAGCATGTAATCCAAATTTGGCCCTTGACGCTAGATGATTACCAGAGTAGCTTAGGGCAGCAGATTGTGATATCTTGTGAGTCAAAGGAGAATGCTATGTCTAATTCCAAGTTTGATGTCAAGGTTTTCTAAAACTCCCCTGGAATTGGAGTGAGAGTAAAGATCTCAACATATCCCTGTGGTAGAAAGTATATTGGGATTTGATAACAGGTAGGAGCCTTATAGATGGAAGCTTGAGTGTTTGTTTGCTAATACTTTTTTCATTCTTCCATTTTCATCATTAAAATAAGTGTCATATCGTTATACAAAAATATTGCATTAAAACTGTATATTTGTATCTAGTTCTTGTGCTGTTTTTGAGCAACATATCTATTCAAACCATTTTGAGCTATATTGCAGTTCATGTTCAGAATTTGGTTTTACAACAAAGACTAATGTCTGTATCAACAAAATAACTGAATATTGGATGCAGAGCAAAGGAAAAAAAATCACACAAAATGTGCTCAGCAGTACTATACTGTTATACTAACATACAAATACTAACATAACTCACGTAAAATACTAACATAATTGTTGTAAATAATCAATGAAACTTTGAATACTTTTCAGTATTGCATCTACTGTGGTTATATACATGTCAATGATATTATACACATTTATATTTGCTTTTATTTCTTACTTATTCTTGAACCTATCCCAGGGAATACAGGGCACAAAGCAGGGTACAGGGCACACTGACTCGCACACTGCATGTGTTTGGACTGTGGGAAGTACTGTAGTACCCATAGGTAACCTGTTCAATACAGGGAGAATATGCCATCTCCACATACAGAGCGGATTTGAGATTCAAACCCACAACATTGATACCCGCCATACCGCCACTCTCATGCGAGTGCTTTACCAATCTATGGCGTGAAGCTATTTTTAAATGTTACTCTTTATTTGACTTTTTTGATCTTCAGCATTTAATTCCATATATTCATTAAGAGGGAACATTTATAATCTCAGGCTTCTGGTGACCCTGGGTTGGATAAGCTGTTATGGAAGATGAATGAAGACATAAACACAAACTGAAATATATAGCAATGTGTTATAAAGAGGATAACTTAAAATAGAATGGATGACACTTTCTGGAGTATACCATCTGTTATTCATCTCTACACCAAAGACTGAAGTAAACCTCAAAGATATGAAGTCACAGGACCTAGAAGCAGCACTTTATTTTACTAGAATATGCATGAACGGATAGCGTGTAGCGATGCTATAAACCTACCATGGGCTCTACCCAGAACATGCACTTGCTGCACTCGTAACTCCTTGATACATCTTTGAAATTGTGCAATGGGTCAGTGATGAGATAGGATTAAACCAGGAAATGTAATTTATCTCATCTTCTCAACTGACTTTGTTGTCCTTTTGAGGTAGACTCCACTCTCGCCTCCCTCGAAGCTCCCCTGTGCACAAACAAAGACTTATTGAACGTAAACTGTTTACCTTGTTTGTCTTGTACATTTGATTGCGGTTCCTTTGCTTCATTTGCGGACTTAACGATGTCGCAGAATCAAAAGGGGCCCTTTATAACTGAAGAACTTCAGTTATTAAAACAAGCAGGTATATGTGTGCGCTGTTAAAATTACACCCACTTACGTATTTACACCAAAGCATCCGATTTAACTTGTAGTACTGGGTACATCAAGAACATAATTGTTTTGTAGATGCTCTTAATCAACCTAATTCAACTTGATGATAAGCGTTCGTTATAAGGGGCTGGGTAATTCAAATATTGAATTTAATATGGATGCGTAACAAGAAATCATACACAGAAGCACTGTGCAATTATAAATACCTCAGCCTGATTGGAGGAAGATGCTTTAAATGTTTTTTTTTATTAACGTGTTGGTTAAAATTGTACCTTTGTGTGGACATCTGACTGATCATCGCAGTATACATCCTTCCATCTTCCAACTGTTTATACTGGTCAGGGTTTGGAACCTGTCCCAGTCTGCATAGGATACAAGGCTGTGTGCACCCTGGACAGGATGCTAATACAATACAAGTCATCTACACAGAGACTCCACTTACCCTTTGGGCTGTGGGAGGAGACCTCTGCAGCACCGGGAGAACATGCAGACTCCACACACACACTTAATGGAGGTGGGATTCGAACCCACAACCCTGCAGGTGTAAAACAACATTGATACTCGCAAGTCACCATACCACCTCACCATTACCATAAGTGTTTCTAAAGTGTTCTAAAAAGCTCTTTTTAAGCATCGTTCTATTTGTATTCCGCTAAGATTTATTTAAAGAACCTGCACCAGCTGCTTTTGAATTGTGAAGTTATCAGAAATGACAGGGAGTTTTAACCTCTGATCATTGCTTTGTAGCATTCCCTCTTCACAGAGGATCATATTATTCTGCAGATCCTGCCCAGACAGAGCTGGAAGTGTGTGCTACAGATGCCTGTATAGGTCCTTTTAAATACTTAACGAACAAGTGACAGCATGCAACATATTAAAACCTCGGAGCCTGGTGGCAGAATGCAAGGTTATTTTTCATCTCGCTGCTGCTTGTGTTGCTGGAGTGTCATTTATGCATTGGAACAGAAATGTGACCTGGACCGCACTGCCGGCCCTCCGTACCTGGTACCTGTGTTCTCGTGTGGGTTTCTAAGTTGCTCCCTCCATCTCGTTAAGGCTTGATGACCTGGGAAAAAAGATGGGGCATTAATGAGTAAATGACTGAATATTCAAAAGAAATTTTTTGGTTTGCATGAAATGGCCTGGAAAATGGCACCCCCTTCCAGGGTGCCCCCTGCCCCATGCCCTGTACTTTCTGGGATAGACTACAGACTCTGCCTAGACCCCGTATTGGATTAACTGTTACGGATGGGTGGATGGATTAATACGTAAAATGGATGGATGCATGCATGCATGGACAAATACTCTGCTGGATGGATGAACAGTTTCCATAAGAAGAAAATGGGACATGTGTGAACAGTAAGCATTTTTGGAAGGTATAATAACAGACATTCCTGTCAGTTGTTCTGCCATTAAAAAAGCGACCCCCACTGAGAGAGTTGAGGAAGAAGGGAATCTGTGCAACAGTGGCGACTCCAACCTCATTAAAAGTGTCCCACTTAAAAATATGTTCTCTGCCTGTACCCATTACCCGCTGGTACCTCCTAGTTTCTAGATCATTCTTATGTTAAATGCATCAGCTCCTTGACAGGAGCAGAGTTAAGCTTTTAAGCGACATGATCCGTAAAGAGACACCAGCTATAAAAAATATATCAGCTAGAAAAAGAATTTATTCCCCGATTCCAAAATTTTCTTACACACTTTTTTGGAGATAAATATTTCATAGCAGAGAAGGCAAAGGGGGCGGAAAAGTTCTGCCGTGTGCCAAGACCCGGGAGGGAATCACTGAAGATCACGTTCCAGCCAGACAACATCAACAATCACCCGACTGTTTTCTCTTACATTAAACAGCCATCAAATCAATAGATGTAGCCCCGCTGTTACAGAAATCCAATAGGGTCAGCCATTAGTCAAGAAGCAAAAGCAACGAAATGAACTGATTTGTTGCGGAGAGGAGTGGGGGCGGGTGGGGGGTCACATGCTCGCGGCGAGTTGCGTAGGACAGTAGACGTCGTCAGACTCATCGCGGTGGCCAGGCGCCCTGGGATTGTCGGTGACGCGCTGAAGTCGGTGTGAAGGGAGGCTGTTGATTAAGAATCGAATACTGGGCTCTGAGGGGTGATGGTTCGATGACCGCGGTCCTGGGGGGTTCTGCACTGCAGGTTCACCGGGACGAACCCAAATCGCGACATGCATACCAGCTGTAGCCCAGACGGCGGAAACCCCAGTCCGCCGCTGCAGGGCGCCATGAGTTTTTGTTACTTATTGCTGAAGGTTTTGTAATTTTCACTCGGGACCCAATTATGCATAATGCATTATAATAGCGCCGTAGAAACGCCGTGCCGAGATCAATGGGCAGAGCGGCGTTTGGCGGTGCGGCGAGGATGGAGGGAAGCCGATCGTTTTCTGCCCTCCTCAGTCGATTCCAATGCTGTATATCAATGGGACGGAAGCTTTGGTGCTCGGAAGCAAAGCTGTGTGAAATAATTCCCTCTGAGGGGCTTTTTCAGCCTCAGTGTTCATGCGGCTGTCTTGGAAAGAGCTGTATAAATGAATCAGGGTTGACATTTAGTGGTTAGCAGTGCTGCCTCACTTATTAGAAAAATCCCAGATATCAGCAGAATTTTTTTCCCTCCCTCTCTCTCTCTCTTTCTCTCTCTCTCTCGCTCTTCCTCCCCAAATGTATATAACGGTACACTTATTGTGGCTGGAAAACTCAACGCGGACTCTTTGAAGCCGCGCGTCGGCATAACCGATGGTACAGTGCATAAGGGCCGTGCATCTCAGCTGCCCCGTGAGAATCTATTGGCGCCTCGCTATTCAGATCACGTCAGGAATGAGGTCTCGGGCGTCCTCCGTGGGGACGTTGCGGAAGTGACACTGCGGAGACGAGATTGGAGGGACTGTACCATCGTTGCGGCACGGCTGCTCTTTCTGCGATTGTCATATGCCTGGTGCTCCTTGCACCTTGGGATGACCCTCGAGGGTGCATTTGTTATGTCAGTACGTCTCCACCCCCAGTCCCTGGGGACCGCCAGACAGTCCACATTTTTGCTTCCACCCAGCCTCCAGCCAATCAAGAACACAAAATATTTGGTGCAGGTGTGTTGGGAGCTGAAAAAAGAAAGCAAAAATGTGCACCGTCTCCTAGGACTAGGTTGAGAAACACCACATTATGCCCAACTAAAGTCAAATGATCTTGACTTTGTAGTGGTTTATATTTCTACCTTATTGCTTGTCCTGGGCAGCCTTGCATTCAGTTTCACTGCAAATGCAGTTTTTTTTTTGTAGTTCCAGTTTTCTTTGCTTTGGATTACCTCAATATGCGAGGAGGAGTGGGATCATTTTTGGAGTATATCGACGGATAACCATTTTCTCACAGAACGTGGTCCTGATGTCTGAGGACGGATACGCCGACCGAACAGACGGTTGCTGATTAGAGAGAACCAAGGTTACCTGGCACCAGAATCGTTATTGACCTTCAGCTGTCGGTCAACGCGATAGGAAGGAGCTCAAGGCTCCCAAGGAGGTACAGGAGCAGAGTGGCATTTACCTTAAGAGGCAGTATGATTAACAACTGGAAAAGGATATTTGTTTCAAACCTAATGCTCCATAGTGGGAAAAGAGTGTCCAATCAGGGCTCCCTATCTCATAAAACTATTCAGGGTTCCATGGCAACCTGCCCAGAAGAGAAAGGGAGTGAGAGAACAGAGGAACAAAAATAACATCCACCTGAAAGATTCTAAAACTCAGTAACCGGGGACAGGCTTCTGTACTGCACATCACAAACCAAACGCGCTGGTAACTTTGGTTTGTATTTGGCTGGATTCACTGAGCGGTGAACAGATGAGGGATGTGCAGGTTAATGCACAATTAATCCCCCACTTTACTGTTCTGGTCACAGCATGCTTTTTCAGTTTCCTGTCATATTCTCATTTGTATGAAAACCTTCAACATGTTTGGGTCAGGGTAATCCTGACTATATTCAGAGAAGTTTATTGTATTTGTGTATATTCCTAAGCAAGGTACTACAATCTTTCTACTAGCAATTCTTCTTTCAAACTTTCTCCATTGATATCCTCCTTCCTGTTATTCTTTTTTTTTGATCACAAAATTTAAATTCACCTCACACCATTCATTATGTCTTGTCTAGCTTATGACGCCAACATGAAGGGCACATTCGCCATATGCTTACTTTGCAATTGTTCTTTGTCGTAAAGTAAGTAGTTTTTTAAAAATAAAAAAAAAAAAGTTAAAAATACTCTTGTGAAAGACAGCTCTGGCGTTGTTTACCACCACTTAGACCATGTTCTTTGCTAACCGCAATCCCCTGACTCTACCCCTTAGCTAACGATAATACTACGTGTGACCATGAAGCGATTATATCGTGGCGGCACCACCAAAGGAAATAAAATAAACAAAACTGGTTTCTTCATCGCAGACGATGAATCTGCTGGCCAGGATGCAGCAGACTTCACCAGCACAGATAGTGGGGGCTTTATGAGTAGGGGGTATGTTGAGAAACAACAATCCCGCCCTGGAATAAACAGCACCGTTGCATATTTCACTTAAACAGACAAATGGCGCAGTGGCCAAACCACAGCTGGAGCGGGATTAAGGTAGGGAAAGCGCCATCTGTTGCCGAGACATCATAAGACACGCCCTAACGTGTGATTGAACGAATTACAATGTGTGACAGCTCAGTTTTACTTGCCAAAACAACATCCAAAATGCTTCATTTTTAAAGCACTCTCCCGATTGGTTGGATAAAACTACACACTATTATAGAAATTTCCAGTGGTGCTTTTCCTGACCACCGCAGAACAAACTGTCCCTAGGAGTGTATGCCCTATGTTCTTGCGATTTTTTTTAGCAATAAGGTAATTAGCAGGTTTTTTTTTTTTTTTTTTTTTTTTTGCGTAGTGTAATGAAGATGCTCAGAAGAACAAAGAGCGAATGTGGCATTTGTTACATTATGTTTTACCTGCGAGATGATGTCATCGCGCTTTGAAGGGAGTTTCCTTAATGAGGCGAGCGGGACAGCCCTCCGTGGAATAGAGGCTATATTTGTAAGCGGTTTACTGTTCACAAGAAATGCACGGGTCAGGTGGATTTGCTGGCAAGGCGCTCTACTTAAAGAGCGTCTAACTCTGGTGTCCATACCGCACCTCCAGTCCGGAAACGGCGGTGATGGAGGGGCTGTCGTCGTTAGTCAACACTGTGAACGTTTCAGAGGAGCCATTTATTATTCTGTCAGGTCTTGAACTTAGTCCAGGTGGAGCAGCTGTTTTGGAATCTTGGAATCCCAACTGGTGACCCATCAGATGGGATAGGTAGGAAAGCACCAAATTATAACCCCCCTTAGCAGAACCAGAAATAATAGTGGAAATGAGAGCTGCGGAACCGCTTCTTCCTCCCTCCACTTTTGGTGATGGTGGGGCGACATAAATAAATCAGCATGGGGTCGTGTTGATCCTTCCAGTCCTCAGGAATAAAGTAAATTAATCATCCATTGTGGCTTCAGGAAAACAAAGAAGGCAGAACCTTCTTGAAAAGTGCTAGGCCAGCAGCAGAGTTCGGTTATGAATATTAGAGGGCTGCACATGTTGGCACTTTGTCTTCATCACTGGCTCTGGCTGACTCTTAATTAATCCAACAGAAAAACACGCCTGCGCTGGACGCTTTGACAAAGAGCCATTGAAATCATCAGACCACTGATCCCTGTATACCACACTTGCCTTTTTTGTCCTATATTAACACTGGCGACAAATTCGGCAAAGGGAGTTGGCATTATAATGTCTCTGAGCCTCCAATGAGATTTTGGGACTGTGAAGCAGTGGCACTGCGCCTTTCCTTTATGTGCATACAGTATATGGCCTCTAGGGGGCATAGTGGTTAATGAACCGGATGGAACAGCCACAGTGCTGTCATTCACGGAGGCACCGGAAAATTAGGTTGTACTTTAGAACAAAGCACCTAATGTGAATTGCTTCATTCAATGTCCAATTGTTATAAATTTTAAAGTAATCCTAAACTCTCAAAATGTTTTAGGATAAGCACAAGCGGTTATATTAGTGGGATTAAAACACTTTGAAATATTTTTAGCAGAAGATGCGTAATGTGTAGTAAAATGAATGAGGGCCAGTGACTGTAAAGCAAGGGCATCAGTTTAGTTTCAATCAAATCAGCTCCGAACCCCCTCGCCCCGTAAACACACACGGATATTGAGAATATTGGCAAGGACACATGCCTACTGTCCGTACTCGAATCTACGCTCTTGCGGTGAAGTGGTCTCGAGGTGGAGTTCAAGTAGGATTAGTCACTGTCTAATTTTTCACCCTGTCAAATCTTCCATACGTTGTACTGGAGTGTATAGTATTGCGGTGGTATCAAAAGGGATGCTATTCTGGTATTTCGAAATAATTCCGATAAAATTTAGCCCTCTGCCCCCCCCCATCCACACAATTTTCAGCACCCAGATTTCAAAATACCATGGTACACCCAAAATACCGTGGTACACATAGATATACCATGGTACACCCAAAATACCGTGGTACACCCAAAATACTGTGGTGCACCCGATTACTGCCCAAACCCATGTTAAACCACGGGTTGAGGAAATTCCCGCAGCCAGGTGCCAGAACTTGCTTCAGGAAAGCAAGACCACATCGGGGTTGGAAAGGTGTCACATGGTGGCGGCATAACTCTCCCCCCCCCCCCCAGCATCTGACATACCCGCCTCAGTCTCGAAGTGTACCGATCCCCCCCCCCCGGCATCGAGCTGAAATTACAGGCCTCTCCGCCTGCGGCGCCCTTTAAACCCAGCCTGCCCGTGTGTTTCTTTGTCACAACTGTCACTTGAAATTGGGTCAAGCCAAAAACAAGTGTAAGAGGACAAAAAAAAAAAACAGATTGACTAAATAGTGTTGTGCTGTCTGTACAGACCTTGCGAACAGGCCGCGTCTTCTGCCTCTTAAGGCATTCACTGACAGGGTGGCCAGTAGTAGCGTCTAACAAGCAAAATAAAATGCACAGAGATAGATGGGCGTGAAGCGTGGATTGTTATGAATATTTATTGGCATTTTCACAGAGGGTGCATCAATAGCGCCCCTGTCTGGCTCGGCCTTTGGAATGGGCACCTTTATGGCATGTAAGGACGTCAGCAGAGGTTTCACGCATTATTCCAAGAAACTCCAGTGACATTTTAAGTCGAGGGCTCTAAACGAGGCTGGAAAATATAAGCTGGGAGCAGCCCCTTCAAGGCAGGGACAAATTTCATTTTCATTACGAAATCCTTTCTCATAAAACTCAAGAGAGCAGCGCGATCCGTCGAAGGACTTCCGTTATAAGGCGAGTCAAAACGCAACGAAGAGAAACTCACCGTACTGCCAAAATGCGTCTGCTAATAGTTTCTGTTTTTAGTGTATAAAGTGCAGGAGTGCTAGCCATCCATCATATAGCCACTTATCCTGGGCGGGGGGGGAGGGGTTGGAGCCTATCCCAGACAGCACAGGACACACGGTTGGGGTGCACCGCGGATGCCGGAATGCAGGAGGGTCATGCCGAAAATAGCTCATTAACGAGGCTCGGAGAATGTGGCCCTCAGAAATAGCTCCAGTATAATAATCACACATCGTCATTAGTAATTATATACAGTTTTATTCTGAGTGTTTTTTTAATTTGGTTTTTCCATTTTTTCCCCCCAAAAAAACTTTTCATCTTTATCTCTTCTGCCCTACGAAGGCCTAAACGGCATAACTGCATATTTTGTCACAATAAAATTATGACCGAAATCGCGTCTCTCGGCTTCCGTTTTTATCTGGTGACGAAATATCTCAGTGCAGCTACCCTCGGTTTGGAAGACAACAGAGTGTGAAGATTACGGAAGCTACGGAATCCACACCACGAAGACTAGACACGCTTTTTACTCTGTTTCAATGTCAACGTAGTAGCTGTGTTTTGCCTTTGTAGGGCAGTATGTGGAGAACTTGGCTTATTGACACTGGCAGGGTATGTTTTCAGTATATGGAAGAAAAAGTTCCAACTTCCCCTTGTATCACTGAAGTGTAAAATCACAAAAAAGGAGCGTGATGTTAGCTGCCAGCATGCAGGATGACTGAAAGGTAAGGCTGCACTGCAAGCTGTACAGTACGTGCACGAGTTTAACACACCAAATTCCCTAACACTCTTCTTGAGCTCTGTTACGATATTAAGCTTGATTTTTTTCAAGACAAGTTGGATTAATAGGTGGGATGAAATATATCGTATGAAAGCAGATGTACTGTTAGGTAACTTAATAAAGGTTTTATTTGCCAGTTTAGTTTGGTGAAATTTTGGTATTTGGTGGAATAATTCCAGAAGGTTCTCTGGCATCTATCTTGGGTCTCCCTCGTCACCTTGCACAGGTGCTCGCGACATTTAATTTGCGATTATGTCATGGCTGTAATAAGCTCTGCATATGTCGCCATCCTCGCATCTTTATTAAATTGCGAAATAAACTTTCAGATGTGACACTGCTGCACGACCCGCAGACAGCCAGGAATAAATTGTCATCTGTACTGATGCGAGCACTTAATGGGAGCAGCAAGGAGACGCTGGTGTTCGTGTTCAAGGGTGTTCTTCTGTGTGCAGATCCATCCTCCTATCATGATTTGATGCCTTGTCATTTGCACAAGTACAGGTACATGCTTGCTTATTTTGACATCCCATCATGCTCTCCTCTGAGACACGCAGACAGACACACACACACACCCATATATATATGCAGGTGAGAGTGAAGCTTGAGTTAGGACATTAGTCTGCCATTTTTGGGGGGGCGTTGCTGAAGGGCCCGACAGTGATGTGACTATTCTACTGAGGATGGGATCTGAAGCGACAACCTTCTGATCACATGCTTAGCCGCTGTGATTTTTATGGGGAAGATTTTGTTTTAATTCTAACCAGTTATCAGCTAGTTGAAGGGTTACCTTCCGTCGTTATGTTACAATAAGCGTTTTCATTACCGTCGCTGATTGTCACGAAAGGCGTTTTCTTTTTCGCATTACGCTCTCACTCCGCAGCCGGGCCGTTTTGTATTCAGGTGAAGGTGCGACATGACCAAGGACGAGTGCAGGCAAAAGGATTGAGTGGCCCCATGTTACACAGCACGATAGCAGGTTGCTGTTACCGAAGTGATTGCTCCCGAACAGCAGGCTATGGATTCCATACCCGAAGAATTCTGCAGAAAACACTATACATAACAGGAAAATGACAATAATAACAACTGTGTTGTGATAGGTTTACGCCATGTTGAATCTGTCCCCGTGCCTTGTGTCTTATGCTGCCTTGGATCCAGGGATGAATGGATGGACGCATAGATGAAACAATCAAAAAAAATAACTAGATTGTCACATTTTAAGTGAAGTGCACAGAGTAAGACAGAATTGCATATGGCCACACATGAAATGATATCGTTGGAGGGCACAGCACGCACTCCTACTTACATCTTCATGTAGACTGTTGTGTAGCAGATAAAAATGAGGAATAGCGTGATGACAGACACAAACAGCTATGAATGCTCAAAGCTAATTAAATTGTCTTGATTCCCAGCTGTTGGGTAACAAAGGAGCGTAATTGCGTTGCTCTGCTGGGAGGGGGGAGGATCCAGGTAAGACGGGATGCCGTAGCCATGCGGCGAGCTGATTGGCTGGGGGATAATGTCGATTTCCCGCACGCGGATAGAGACGCATTAGCGTCGGCGAGCGATCGCTCTGTAACGCGGTGTGACTCAATCCGTGACGGATAGCTGTTGGCCGACAGGGGTCTGTACTGAAGCAGTACACCCTCTTTGTCCTTGAAATTCTCTTTCCAGGAAAGTTTAGAGGTTGACCGAGCAGAAAAGACGTGTTTTTTTTCCCCTACTTCTGATTCAGAGTGAGAAAATGAATGAAGTGCCCAAACCTTTGTTTAATGCTGTTTTAGATCCACAAGAAGATGTCACCCATTTGTGTCTCTCTGAAGTACAGACATTTAAACATTCCGAACAAGTGGTTCTCGATGACAGGCTTCCCCCAGGCTCTCAAAATGAAGCTGAAAGTAGATTCTGGCTTTGCTACTGAGGTTTAATTAGGGCAGTATTGAAAGGAAGTCCTTTGTGATATTGTGAATGGATCGGTACCCTCAAAACCTTTAAAAATATTCCTTAAAGCTGTTAAGAGCAAGTATGTTAATAGAAATGCACTAATACTGGTAATGAGAGGGATCATTTTGGGCTGCTTTCTGTGATATATGTCCATATAAAAAGCAGCTGCTGTATGGAATTTCTTTTTCTGAGGTTAAACTAAGCTTATATATTGTCTCGTGTCTCCATTATTGAAAAACACCAGTTTAAACAATTGCCCCAGTTTCCAAAGATCTTTGACTATTTTGTTAAAAAACAGCGGTGGCTGATGTATAGCAAGCCCACGTGCACACACACACACGCCGACCTGTACTCGTATCTTTGTGGGGACCGTCCATTCATTTCTATGCACAAAACTGTAATCCCAACAATGGCCACCTTAATCCCAGCCCTAACCTTAACTATAAATAACCAAATAAGTACAAGACTTGACATTTTTAGTTTTGTCGTTGCGTTCACAGATAAATTTGAGGTTATAATTCTGGGGTCCCTACAAGGAAAAGTAACAGATTTTTATCAGAATGTGGGCGGAAATCTGGTCTCCATAAGGCAATAATCACAATGCATACACACACACAAACATATACAGCACTCGCACGCACACACACACACACACATCCATGCATCCATCCCTTCTTACTTCATGCCATCTCTCTCCATCTTACATCATGCATACATCTCCTCCATCAGTCACCGCCGGAAGTCGTGCTCTTTGTCTAGGCGGTTGACCCGGCTCTGGGTGTCTTCACCCAGATGCGGTAGCTCGTCCCGACGGGGGTCTTGTCGGGGGCTCCGCGTCAATGCCGGACGCCGTCGTGCGACGGAGCACATGGCCATGCCTGGCAGAAGGGCCGAGACGTCGAAGTGCGTGGCACGTATTAGTGATCCTGAAGTTAGCGGTTCTGCTAATTGCACCATATGGCCAAAAGGGTGCGGACCCCCGTGTTAATTAGAAGGACTGCCTCATTAGGCCACACCCATTACTGACGCTGGAATTTAATTAAGCGCACAGTCACACAATCTCCTGCGGCAAACATTAGCAGCAGAAGGGAAGGCCACACAGAAGAGGTCAATGACTTTCCACTTGACGGCATCCTAGGACACCATCTGACCAAAAAATCTCCTTGCCATATATCTGCCCAGCTAGAGCAGCCCTGATCAGCCGCAGGTGAAGCGACCGTGAAGGTCAGAATGTCTGGGAGCAAGATCAGTTGTGAAGTGGTTGGTTACTCAAGCCCAGAGAAAGGGACCTGATCACCCAACATCAATACTCAACCTGAATGGCAGCACATCCCACCAGCTAACATCTAATGAAAAGCCTTCCAGAAGGTCAGAGGCTATTATACGAGCCTGGTGTGGAGTAACTTTGTATTAATCCCCTGGAACAAGTTGGTCTCCACATTTTTGGCCATACTCTGTATTTCCAGGAGATTAAAGAATGTAGCCTAGCGGGGTAAATAAGCAGTATAGATGTCTCTGTCATTAGGATGCTTGATAAGCGTGAATCTTCCTTCATTTTAAAGCTTTGAAGGTTTGACCTCTACTTGAAATATATTTAGTTTCTCCAAGGAGAATTTGATATATTTAATTACTGTATCTACACTATTATTACCAATTTTAATGGAAGCCCTGAGCAGCTATCTGTATCGGTATCACTGAAAGCTATTACTGTCTGCAGTTTCACTCCTGAAGTATCAGTTTCCTTCTTGTGTACTAAAACAAATTGAGAAGTACAGTCCGTTATTTATAAATACAATGAGCAGTGGCTTGTTGCAGCAGTGGGATCGTCTGGCAGCTGGTCGTCTCAGATGAAAATGTGTCAGAGCATTGCATAGCTCTGCAGCATTATGCGTTTTGTGCTGTTGTGTTTTTTTGTTTGTTTGGCACAGTGATAGGTTAGGTTTAGGCATCCTGGGGATTCATGTAAAATTATTAATTGGAGGCAGAGGTAGCTAAAGATCTGTCTGGTGTTATATCAGGCAGGAGTGCCGTTAATTCGTAGGCGACGTCGTCTTGAAGACGTGCCCTTGCTTAAAGCGCCGCTTCTCAGGAGTGCCGCCAGCGTGTTTCCTGAGTGACTGGTTTTAAACGGCACAAAGACGCGGCCCTCAGTTTTACACAATTTTGACAGGGGCTTTCAAACCCCTCTTCATCAGCAGCTAAAAACGGATGATCGAGAGCTTAAAAACTGTCAGATAAGCCATTGTGGTCAAACAGAGATTGATTTTACAGCTGTGCCCGTCCAGGTACTTCAGGAAGTTCCTACTGCCATCTGTCGGGAGCTCGTGGAAGGTGTTTCGAGTCAGCGTTTCCAACCGTCAACGATTAAGAAAATCTCTCTCCCTTTACAGATCAGCATCTTTATGACACATTTATCCAACTACGGAAATGACCGGCTAGGTCTATACACCTTCGTGAACCTGGCTAACTTCGTCCAGTGCTGGACCAACCTTAACCTGCACACGCTGCCGCCACTGCAGTTGGCCCACAAGTATTTCCAGCTTTTCCCTGAACAGAGGCAGCCACTGTGGCAGGTGAGCTTTGAAAAGAAGGCCTGTTTATAGCAAGAACCGGTCCTGATGCAGCCATGCTACCTTCTACTCTCTCCTAGCATAGTCTGACATTGAACCATCGGTTTGAAGTAACGAAAAGCATCATGATCTATTTATGGTCCCAAAATATCAATATTATTGGTATAAGAATCAATATACACATACACTAAATCAGTATATGAGTGTTTTATTGATATTTCTTGTGTTTTTTGGAGGCTTTGTGCGAGTTATTGCCCGTTTTAACCTGACTGATAGGTAATTTACGTAATTTATCATTGGCGCCATCAGAATCCCTGCGACGACAAGAGGCACAAGGACATTTGGTCGAAAGAGAAGACCTGCGACCGCCTGCCGAAGTTCGTGGTGATCGGGCCACAGAAAACCGGTACGTAGAGCAGACGCCGGCACTTTATATGGGGGCCAAAGGAGCCCAATTTTGAATGATTTGCTCCAGGCAGTCTGGCACAGCTCCAGGACAGGCTAAGTGACCGCCAACCTGTACGTCATACTTCTGTTTTCTTTTCTCTTTTATCTTGATTTTTTTCCCCTCATCCCCAGAAACAGTGTTTTGGGTTTAATCAGAGAGAGAGAGTGAAATCAGAATACGCTCACGGGCGAAGGAATCGGAGACCTTTCCTGCGGTTTTCCAACGCAGCCGCTAAGCCCCGCTAATGCTATAAAAATTTTGTTTATTGGAGTTCGAGACGTGAAACGGGGAATGTGAGCCATCGGGTTTCCCTGTAGAATGTCTTCTCCTTCCACCGGTTTGTCCGTTTTGTAATGTGATCCCCAGACGGCTGGTTTAACATGAATTAACTTCAGAATGAAAGGGGACTTTCAGAGGGCAGCGTGTGGATGTAATTCAGCTCGGCGCAGAAGCGCATACCAGACCATCACAGATCCCGACCCGCTCAGCTCTCCCTGACACTGCACTCGACAGCGTGACACTCCAGGCTTTATACCACCTTACACCGTCTCATTTTCCTGAGGGTTAGGGTTAATGGCTCATACCGTCACACCTCTGTCCTTTCATACAACTACTTGCAGTTCTGTGTATTTTACATCTTGCCCTGTTCTTAGACATATAGACGCATATCTTACAGCTCATGATGCTCCTAAAAATCTTTGGAGGAGTAAGTAAAGAATGTGAAATGTCAGATTTCTGTCCAGTATCCCATCTATTCAGTATCCTGTAATAGGAACCATTGTAAATTTATACTTCAATGTCTTAGAAAGTGATCTCTTTGAAGGCTAATTTTATTTGAACACTAATACTAGTAATTAATTTGTTCATAATTTTAGTGGATTTCTGTCGTTCAGTATTTCAATCTGTAGCATCTCGGTCTCCATTTGCATGTTATAACACATTCTGCGATGGTGTAGAATGTAACATTTTGCGAAAATGGGGTTTTTATTAAGATGTATTGAAAATTACAATAGAAATAAGGACCAGATTATGCACAGATAAGTAAAAATAAAGTTTGGGGATATGTGTAATTCCTATTTCAGCCACAACAGCGTTGTTTTTCGTTTGAACTTGATAATAGTGATTCATAAATTGGGGGCTAACTTGTCGATCATCACGTAGCGTTACCTTTTGAAATGACTTATTCTCAGGAACCACAGCACTGTACCTCTTCCTCATCATGCACCCGTCCATATCAAGCAACCTTCCCAGTCTGAAGACCTTCGAGGAAGTTCAGTTCTTTAACACCAACAACTACCACAAGGGTATCGACTGGTAAGCAGTGTTTTTAGTCAATGCTTTCGTCGCCTTTGTTCTCCTAGCATGATTAAGTTCATTGTTGCGTTAGGGTGTAGTTGGTTAGTGTGGGGGGCCCTTTTGCAAGAATTTATATAAATTTCTGAAACCACACAAAGATGAAGCCATTTAAGGATTTGTTTTTTTAAAGGTAGGGGCATAAGAGGGGGCATAAATCATAGGGAAGGACCAGCTAGCCAATTATATGTTTTGAATTGGTGAGTGGCAAGGTAGGGGCTCTCTAAGGGCCAATCAGCTTTCGGTTGGGGGGCGGGGCTCCTGCGGCCACACCCCTGTATATATGCCCCTGAAAGCAGCATTTTCATACGCTGCATACAGAGCATCATCTCTTGAAACTTAACATTTGAAACTTAAAAGAGAGCAGAAACATAGCAAGTCCTATGAGTCACCCGAGAGCAGGGGGATGAGCCACCGGGGGCTGTGGGGCTTATCCAGGCCGGTCAGGACTCGACCCATGGGCTTCAGCCATCCCGGGCCAAGGTCACCGGGTGCTGCAAGTCGCAAGCGGCAGCAGTGACCTCCGGCGTACACGGCTCATCGAGCGGCGCCCCGCCTGAGGCTCGGTACCAGAGCTGTCCCCGAGGTCCCATTCACCTCCACGGGTCGGCCGGCGCGAGACCGGATACCTCCACGTTGCCGCCTATGCCGCATTGACATTTTGGTCACCAGGCACTCATAAAAAAAACCCAGTGATGGATCAAAATAGGTCTGCAAAGGTCACGTTTCAGGACTGGGCTTTCATCATGTTGTGCTGTGGATTAGCATAAAATAACACGGGGATTTAAAATGTCATTGTGTCGTTAATGAGATGGGGACCCAGCCCACGTGTTATCAACAGGGAAACGCTTGCATGTCCACAATGGTTCTTACTGGCAATTAATGTCGCACACACTACCAGAAATGTTTATTATTATACTACTTTATTATTTATTGCAGAAAATTACATCTTATGAACATTATGTCAAATTTTAAATGACGTTATGTCAAATTATGATTCTGAACCATTTTTATTTTCTATTATATGAAAACTTTCTTTCCGATACTGATTTTAAAGATCATTTTACCAATAGTATCAGCTTATATGATTTATGGTCATATGGTCAAAAATGAAACTTACTCCAATAGTTTTACTTAAACAATGCTTTACTGACACACGATTGTTTCAATTTGACTTGGAACTCAAAAATCTTAAAATTATAAAACAAGCTACCTCATGACAACCTTAAAACAAGAAAATAACAAACTCTTTTATTAAGCTCAAAAACTAGCATGCCGTTAGAGAACTTTAATGACAGCGGTTTGGCCAATTAGGTGCTAATCACGGCAAGGTTGTACATTAAATCCCGGCACGGAGATTAAAAAAGCCTCCATCCATCAATTCGTCCGTCATCTATCTTTCAGAGGTGGAGGTTTGAGGTCCAGAGAGTACAAATCCAGACCAAGATTTTGTTTCAGCCAACCAGCTGAGTACTCTGTGCCTGTGACTCTTTATACTCAACTTGTCTATCTATCTGTCTATCTATCTATCTATCTATCTATCTATCTAGTCATGTTTAGTCTGATATTCTACAATATTTCCATTCCCAGCTGATGACTAACTTTTATATTATGCACATTTTTCTAGCAATTGCAGACTAGATTTTCCAATATATATTTCCTATATGATTTCTACTTATATATTTTGCTTATGTATTCATTCTTGTAATCTTATGGCCCAGGCTATCACTGGTCAATGATGTTCACACAGAAATGGATATCCTTTCATAATATTCTGTTATCAGTATACCAGTCTCTTTTAGGCCTTAGCATGTCTCAGATTCCCATTTGGGAGCTTGTGCGTTTATTTATTATTGTCCAGGGTGAATTTAATCACTCCATAGTGCGGAATCAGGTAAGAGGGAAGAGAGCCATATTTTAGCACCAGTGGCATTAACCTAGACACCCCCAGGGTCCTCGCTGTGCATAGAACAAATTGGGGGGGAAAAATGCTAGAAAATGGAGAGCGCATTAATCGTCGATTTGTGTGGTTGTCACTATACCACACAAATGGTCTTAAAATGGTGCTGTGCTGGTGTTAAAAAATGTGTGTGCTGGGGAACGGATGCACATGGATGGCACGCTGAAACAATACACAATAGTGAGCTGGGAATATTCACGCTCACCAGGCACAGCGAAGCCAACAATAAATTTAAGAGGAGTATTGAGCCGGCACATGTGGGGGGGGGGGAGGCGTTTGCCTATGTGATTGATTGTGCCCCCCTTTTGAGCTTCTAAGTAGCTCTTTCCGATAAGTGATGATTACGCAGAATATACTGAGGAGCACCCCGCACCCCCCCCCCCACCCCGAGGGCCCTTGAACAGTCTTAGCATGGCAGTGGTATTGAGAGTACTTCTTAGGATGGCGTGAAATGGGCATTTAGTTCATTACCATCTGTAATCAACAGCAGAATGGAAGGACAAGATATGGAAAAGGCTGAAGGCGTCCGATGAGCAGGGAAATAGACCCAAAGAAAGGAGAGCTTTGACGTAATTCAGCAGAGCAGAGTAATGGTGATATCAAGGAATATTATGCAGCGTGTCGCAATCAATAAAGAGAGAACGTTTAGTAGGACAAATCAGGGCAGAGGACGAAGAACAGCGAAAACAAAGTTTTGATTATGAACAGGTTGGTTTCCGTGTGTTCAAGAAATAGACATTCAAATATTTACAACCTATGTTTTGAGAGTTAATCTCAATCCATTTCTCAGTTCATTTCTGCTTCATCTGTCTGATTTGATTTGCAGTAGGTGCAAATCTGTGAAGCCCCTAAAGTGACGGCGTTGCAAAATATTTTTTTTAGCAGTTGTGTGTTCCCTCGCAACCCTGTTCCCTCGCAACCCACAGATGCAACGGTAATGGATCAACCAATTGATTTTTACTTGGAACTTAGTCTAATAGACACAAATATTGTATTAATGCTTAATTCCCATGGATTTGTTATCGCCAAAATTTAAGTGAGTAAACGCAAAACAGTTTGCGATGAGAAGGCAGAACTGTTTCGAAAGAAATTTCTGGCCCTGTCCCCTTGGGGGCGCTTTACAAATGTACCCACTGGTCATCACGTGCTTGTTACTGATTGGTCAGGGAGCCTGTCAATCAGTGTACCAGGCTGGTTTTTTTTTGTGTTTTTTGAAATTTCTTCATGTATTACCCCTGTAAGGTGCTGGGACACTGATTGACAGGCTCCCTAACCAATCAGTAACAAGCACGTGATGATCAGTGGGTACATACCCTTTCCGTTTTCAATGCTGTTAATGCTGTAGTGTTTTTGCTTTTGCTGGTGTGTTTTCGCTTTTGCTGGTGTGTTTTTGCTTTTGCTGGTGTGTTTTTGAACTTGGTGTGTTTTGCCCTTCAGGGCTTCCGTACTTCTACGCAAACTTACTGAACCGCCAGTCGTATAAAAGTTTGCACATGCAATTATGTACAATGCATAATATTTGATAATGATAAAAAGCAATTATGTTACTCGTTTACCTATTTGCTATCATTTTATCATTTTTAGGCTACCATAAATCCTTGGGGTTTTTTAGGTTTGTAAGTACAGTCTGTGTTGATCACACAACGATGAAACTGTCTAACGACACATTCCTCAGAATGTTTCCTCATTGCTAAGTGACAAATGAATGTACTTCCATTCACTCACATGGCCACAGTCAGATTTGTGATTCACAAATATGTTGTGGGCTGGGTGAGTATTTCACCACTGTGCCCTTGAGTAAGGCCCTTAACCCCCCAGCTGTGCCAGGGACTGGCTCTCCCTGCTCTCTCAAACAAAAAGAATGTTTGTCGCTTCGGATAAAAGCGTCTGCTAAATAAATTAAATGTAAATATTGCGGCTGTGTTTGGACTGTGGGAGGAAACCGGCGCACACAGGAAAACACAGGAAGGGCATGTAAATTCATAGAACCAGGGCCAGATTCAGATGAGAAATTTAAGCTATTTTCTATTGAGTAGAATCAAGGCGATTTATAAACAGAAATCAGCAGCACTGGAAGTAAAACATATGTTAATGAAAGGGAGTAAAAGAAGCGAGAGACCCAGGGAGACGGCTGGGAACGGCGGCATGAGTACAGGGGCCCGAAGGCAAACTGGGCTGGGCAATAAATCAAAGTTTGTTCAGGCTGAACGCACATCCACCGTGCACCGTAGATGGCAGCTGCAGGAAGATGGGGACGTATTAACTCATCTGCTCCTGGCCGGCGCTCAGCAAGAATGCTTGGGGAACAGACTGAACAGTCACGGTGATCGGTAATTCCTGTCTCGGGCCGTTTAATGCTGGCGTGGGGTGCCCTCGCTCCGCTCTAGTGAACGGCGTTAGCCTGCCAGCCGAAATGACCGGGTCGTGATGTGTGGCTTTGATGCTGCAAACACAGAGCTTCCTCCAAATATTCTGGTGGTCCGGATGCTACACAAGAGTTTATTAGTGGTGTCAAGTAATAAGACGACAGATAGAGGCTTATGACAATATGTGTGTGGACACTTTTCACAAATTATAATTACTGTGTGCATAGATAGATAGATAGATAGAGGGGTGCTGTAAACGGTGAGGAAGTTTGCATGATTCCAAGTAACAGGGGCCCAAAAAAACTGGAACGTAATTGGATTGGTTTGTGATTGGGGCGGCAATATATTTATGTCATGGGGTCCAAAATCTCTAGTGGCGCCGATGGATGGAGTAAATGAAGTCGAGGGGGGGAAAATGCGATAGATGGATTGCTGAAAGTGTTAAATCACATGACCTGGCCGTCTGACCTAAACGCAGTGATGTTTTTGAAAAAGCTTGACCAGAGACGAAGGAGCCAGTGAGAGCTCAGCATATATGGGAGACGTCCTTCGGGATCAAGGCCTGCTGGAGATGCATCCCAGGGGGACATTTATCAGGCGTGGAGGAGAAAGCAAATGGGGTTAAAGGCCTTGCTTAGGGGGCTATTGGTGGGATCACAGTACTCACAGTCACAGAGTACTCAGCAGGTTGGTTGAAACAAAATCTTTGTCTGGATTTGTACCATGGGGATTTAATCCAGCAACCTCCTGAGTCCCAACCCAAAGAGCTGTCTCTCCCCCCCCCCCAAAACAAATTATAATTTTTTGTTTAATACTTTTTTGGTCAGTGCATAATTCCATATATGTTATTCTATAGTTTT
>JABFEA020000054.1:803692-814004 GCA_019775915.2 Cyphomyrus plagiostoma
CCCCCACCCCACCCCCCCACCCCGTTCTGTGCCTTTGTTAGGATTCGGAATGTGGTCCCTTTTAACAGAGAAGTGCTGATGTGTAGTAAAGGAATATAGCTGGAGCATAAGAGGTGCCATAATTCATACAGAGGAGCCAAAATTATCATTAGCCAATCATATGTTTTAAATTGATGATTGACAGGGGACAGACACTGTGTGAACCATTCAGCTTTCAGCTTGGGGCCGCTTCCCTTGTGACTCCGCCCCCTGTATATACCCTTTTGTTCATAAGGTCTTGCTCCCACCTACGCGCCACACTCGGCTGACACTTAGAGCACTATCACAGCCCCGCCACCCGGCGGATCCAGGGCACGAAGGCAGACACCTTGGTGTAGACGCCGGGTGAGTTCTGCAGTCGACACGAGTAGCCCCAGGACGTGACCCCGTAGAGCACCCAGCGGCCTCCCGTCCGCTCACACACCAGTGGGCCTCCGCTGTCCCCCCGGCAGCTGTCCACCCAGGGCTCCGACGGCGTGTTGCCGGCACACAGCATCCGGGTGGTGAACTGGCCTGGGTAGTGGGCCTCGCAGTGGCGTTTGTGGAGCTGGGAGACAGCACCTTGCTGCAGGGTCTTAGAGTACGCCCGTCCTGGGGAGAGACACGAGCTCACTCGGGGTGCTGGAACCAAAAGACCAGCCAATTTATGCTAAATTGTTTCATCCTTAAAGAATGAACTCTGAGCTACGTAAAACACTACGCAGTGTAATTTTGCCTGTACTGTCTAACCGGTTTGTACTGTACATATTCTGCACCTTATCGGAAGTTTTTTTTGCATTATACAAAGTCTGTGTCTTTTATTAGCTACATGAACTATACAGAAAAACAAACAAAAAAGCTGACAGATGCCTTTCACGCACTATTCCTGGCCATTCAACCACGACGTGTTTGTTCACAGGGGCAGAACAGTCAATAGCTTTTACAAACATGTTTAGTACTTTAACGCAATTCTTCTCATCTAACCTGACCAACCCAAATGTCAAGGGCTTCAAATGCTGAGTCCTCTCCAGCCCCCCCCCAACACACACACACACACAAACTATTCAGCATGAACAAATTGCACCGCACCACAAATTCTCAACACGGTCACAAATTACAGATAATATATCCTTAGAAAATTCCTCAAAGTATTATATATCACTGGTTCCACGACAGCCCTTTTGGATATGACCCTAGAAAATGACCGTGTGCTCATTTCGACAGCCAAAACAAGAGCTATTATTAAAAAACAAAAAAAAAATCAGGCCGGTTGCATTATGAAGGGGAACAAATCTGGGGTTACCCACTGAACTAAAAAAAGTATTATTTTGAAGGTGACAGGAGCTGTGAGATGAGTTTCTGGCAGGTCAAAGTGGTGCGGACACATTAACCATGAAAGATTTTCATGCTGACAGCCCTTTGTCTGTCCAAAATGCCAAAAAAATCTGGATTTGTAGAAATAAGTTACACAAAAATGTCCAATTCCATGTCTCTCAGCTGTCAGGCCAAGTAGAGAAGTGAATGCTAGTGATATTTAGGGAGGAGAATCAAAAAAAGAGCCACTCCGCCTCATGTCATTCAAAACTGCTTTTTAATTGAGGTTGAAGCCAACCTGGACTCATCTGCTCTGAGATTTAAGGGATTTATTCTGTGGATGGGCTAGACGGGATGCCAGAAGAAGACGGATGTGTTACTGAAGCTCCGGAATTAGATGCGCTGAACCTTTGGATCGCCGTGGCAGGAGTGCACAGAGTGCGCGCTTCCCTTGACGGAAACGCATGGCAAGGCCTGAAGCGCGATCCTTTAATGGTATTCAGTTACGGGCCGTGCCGTCTTGTTTAAGTCGTGCAAAGCCCCTGGAACTTGAAACACTAGCCTGCCTCGCACATGACTCGGGGAACCTGTGAACCCGGTTACCAGGGGGCGGGGCTTCTTACCTGTGTCGCCCCAGCCAGTGATGTAACAGCTGGAGGAGGTCCGGGCTGCCTTCTCCCTGTGCCTGGGCAGGCAGGCCGGCAGCACATGGCGACTGAAGGTCACACAGCGGCCCCCTCGCCCAGACAGCCTCACCAGGGCCAGGTCGTAGTCGTTGCTATGGACCGTGTAGCTAGGGTGGGGGACGATCTCCTCCACGGCGTATTCCGTCTCGTACTCCTCTGGCACCAGGATGTGGTAGTCGCCCACTCGGACTTTGTACGTCTTTGTGCTGTTCCCATACCTGTGTGGGAAGAGGCGGGATGTGAGCCGCGGCTAGGGTGCGGGTCACATGACACCATGACGCTAAAATCCCCAGTCCCCATCTCCGCAAGCAGACCTCCACAGGAGAATGGGAGTGTGCTTTTCTTACAGCACTCTCTATTTGTACATGAAAGTTTTGTCTGCGTTTTAACTAAGTAAAAACAACAATGGACAGGAAATGATATGCTTTGGTCGTTTATTTAGTTTATTTATCACCAAACACAAGGCCATAAAATATCAATATAATAAATTATGCACGTGTGCCTCTAATCCTGCACAATATGAATGACCCCATATGAAAACTCCAATTGCAGAACAACTACATGGTATGCTCCTGTAACCATGTAATGCTTTCAGACTCTCAAATCCCAGAAAATCTATAACGCGCACTCGGGTCCGAATTTACACTGACTGCTCGCTTACAAAATGAACCGCATCCCATTCTGCCACAGAATATCCTCTGATCTCATATCATGTCGTAAGTAATAGGGGGCATTTTTTCCAGGCCGCCGGAGGTCAGAGTTTCGAATGAGCCAAAGACGTAACTCGGTACGAGCTCCCTGGTATCATTTCCGCTTGGCGAATTCCCTGGCGCCCCCCGTAGGGGAGTTAACAACGTTCGCGAGATGCAGATTTGTCTTTCAGATGGCAATCTCCAAGGTCTGTGCCCACCACGGGTTTTCCAGCATGGCTGTGACATTTTTGTTGTCCCTTCCGCATTCATGTGGTTTTGAATGTAACACCAATCTGCCGAACTCTCACAGATCAGCACTCACGGGAAAATAATTACATCCAACAAGCCATGGATGGAAAGAGGGGGTGTGGAGGGGGGATCGGCAGCCGCCAAAAGCGGGTGGCTTGTTGCACTGTAAGGATCCTTCCGGAAATAAATCAACATCCTGAAATCAGAGCCGCTTCCTCCCGTTGGATGGCGTTGAGTCAACAAGCCTTCTCGACATCTAGTCAGTTAGTGTTGCTTGCGATGTCCGGTACTGAAAAGCTCGACGTCTCTCAAATAAATTCGCTGCCCGGCAGCTATATTTTGTTTTCCTCAAAGAGCAATATTCAGACACTTTCCGTCTATTGCTAAGAGTCAACAGAAGGTCTGTGCTGAATCGTATGAGACACATGAAGAGGTAATGTTTGCACAAGTGAATGCTATTGATTTTTATGATGGGAAACTCTAAAGTGGCGCTATGTCAACAAGCCAAGGTTCTAAATCGAGTCATTTCTTCAAATCCCGTGTCTGATGTGACGACGGTGTTTTAAGCCTGTAACTGCCTGAAGGCTGTCGTTTCATTATCCTTGGGCAGCAGCCAAATAGAGGCAAGATGCATAAAAATAATATGACATTTACTTTGCTACATCCCCGGTCATGTTGCACGGAGTGTCTGTCATCGGGCTATTTTCATAAAACCGTTTTGAAACGCTTAACACTGAGAGCCATGTGCTGCGCCCAAGTCGCAACCAAACACTTTCTAAATGTGCTCGAGCTACACGACTTCAGGGATTGTCAACTAACAAAAGCGTCTGCAGCAAGACTTGTGTTTGGTCTCCGGGTAAAAAAAAGCACTATGTAGGATATGTTTTTACACACTTTGTCCGCGGTTAAAAAAAAAAAAAAGCATATTGATGCAATATACATACATACATTTATTTTTTATATAGCGCCTTTCACAACAAAGTTGTGCCAAAGTATGGTAATCGTATGATGAATGACTTGAAAGCAACTGAAAACGCAGGTCAGAAATATAACAGTTTATACTGTTTCCATTCATGAACATAATTTGGCAGGGTTTCGCTATATGTTAGTAATACGATATAAACACTCATCTTAAGTAAACAGAGGCATAAGTGATTCACCAGGTGTGTGGGCAATTGTGATCGACACTGAAAGTATATACCTTAAATATTAGGAAGCTTCCGACAGGTATATTTTTAGAAATGTGATTCATTGGGAAAATCCACCATTATTTCGCAAAACGACCGTGACAGATTTCTTTTCCTGAGACTGATAAATTTTTTTTTGATAAATGCAGTCACTTTCTGGGCCACGTCTAGGCCAATCCTAAATAGCACAGGGTTATTAGGGGCTGTCAGAGTGCTGTTTACTACTGTTTCAGAGCCTATAATTTAGCGATCGGATAAGTAGAGGATAGCCAATAGGGGCTCTGTGTGTGTGTGTGTGTGTTGGGGGGTGGGGGGGTTAGTTGAGGACTGGTTGCATGTGGAAGCGTTTCAGTTGGTGAGCAAACTCGCGTGCCCCCCCCCATGATCCCCAGAGAGGCCCCCAAATATTTACAATCCCCCGATGGACTCTGCCATTCAGGAACGGCCACATTACGCGTGAATCCACGCAGAACGGCTCCCATGCGGACGGCGTTTATTTGTGCTTCATGCTCTCCGTGGGGGGGCACTTTATGACCCAGATAAGTGCAAACAGTAAATCGGGCCGAGGAAAATTGGAAATCTCTGCTGGGCATTCATTTCTATTCGTGAGAGGTTTCGGATTGCAGTGAACGCTGCCACCCTGCTAAAAAGCCTGTCGCCAGGGCCATGGGTTCGAGTGGGGGCGTGTCCAAACGCAGCGGCCCTGTGTTCCCCTAACCAAATTATATATATATATAATTATAATTATCATTTTTTAAGCACATGGCCGAAAAGGCCAAGAACCACAAAAAGAACACTAGTGTCACCTGAAGGGAAAATAATTATAAACCATTTTTCGGATTTTTGAGATTAAAGTCATACGTCTTGAGATTAATGTCGCAATAAACTTTTGAGAAAACAACTGAAAGTAAAACGGTAGGAACCAGCGAGTGACTGTGAGCTGTGTGCAGAAGCTGAGTCGTCTGTCATGACGACGCTATACAGATGCCTGGCATTCAGCTGCTTTCTGGGTTCATTCTGCATGAAAGGAAGACTCATGTATGCTAGGAGAAGCTGTCCACCGAATTCAACTTCAACTAAAAAACATTCATTTTCCACGTTTTCCTCAAAAGTTTATTTTGAATTTAATCTGAAAACTTTTTACTTTAATTTCAAAACTTCCAACTTTAATCTCAAAACTTTCAACTTTCTCTGAATCTTTATTCAGTAGAGAACCACTTGAAGCACAGCGAAGCAGATTTATTATGCATTTATTTGTGGAACAACTTTCTTCAACTGATAATTAAAAATTTCCTTTAAGTTTCCCTTAATTTTGAACTGTGTTTGAAATGTTATAGTTGTATGGTTAAGGAAAAGTGACCAACACTCTTATGACCATTCAGATTCAAGAATTCAACAGTACCGTGGTATAAATGTTATTATTTTTTATTCACTGATCTATCTATCTATCTATCTGTCTGTCTGTCTTATCTTTTAAAAATTAACACTGCTAGGAACTTACACAGAGTTTCATTGTATATGCACAAAGATAAACATTCTATTCTATTCTGTTTAACTCCATCCCTCACCTCTTGAAGCAGTGGGCTGAGGTGAGGATCCAGCAGCTGCTGACCAGCGTCGCCCCGCACACCAGACGCCCGTCACCTGGGGAACCACGCAGCCGGATGGCGGCCTGCCAGGGCCAGCCGCCCCTGGAAGTGCACAGGCAACGTGCACACACAGACAGACAGACAGACAGACAGACACAGACACACACACACAGGCCAGTCAAAATTTATAGCAGCACGATGTGGGTGGTGTGGAGGGGGCAGCTCAATCTTGCAGACCCCCGCAACACCCTACAGAAGAAGCACGTTTCCCGTCACGTGACACGACTCGGGTAGCGCCTGTCATGAGGTTCTTATTTGCGTGCTTTCCCTTTTCTGTCCGTCCCCAACAATAAGGCTCCCGCTGACAGATTAATGTGCTTGGAGAGCAGAATCGGACTCATCATCCAGCATAACTTCCGGTTCACCTCAAAGGCGCACATCACTTCTTTTTTTTTTACCTTCATGTTGTGCCACGGAGCCCCTTAAACACAACATCTGCATTACATCCAAAACCAGCAGCAATGCACCGAGCTGAAATCCGCTCCGTCCAGATGGACTTTTCCCCCGTTCACGACGGCATCCCAGATTAATCTGCGATGCATTCCAAAAGCCTTACCTTAAGGAATTCTCCCCGCCGATAATTCTCTTCTGACGCGGTCGCACAAGGCGGATTCCACACGCTGGGCGCGCAGGATCTGCGAAGGGGGACAGAGTCGGGCCTCTGAAATCACAGCGTTTAATCGAAACCCCACGTATATAAAGACAGCAAGTCATGCTTCCATGGGAATGTTTCGTGCGGTAAAAGGCTAATGGATAAACCACAAACTAAACGTGACATTATGTTATTCCGTTAAGAACAATATACGAGAAAGGCCGCCCAGCCCCGAACGACCGCCAAAGAATTTCCTCTTCTCTCTTTACACCGAAAGCTTCGGGTGAGATATCCGCCACACACCTGCCCCCCGCTACCCCCTTTATCTCACACACCACACCACCCTTCTCGGGTGAGTCGTAAGAGAACCTCGCACTGTTTGTCCAGATGGGGAAAGTATAGAACGCGGTTTAACCTATCCTACAGGGGAGCACAGGCGTGACAGAGCGCCGACTACGCGCCGGTATTAAAAAGCAGGCCCCAGAGCTTTCAGGCGTTTGTTATTTATTATCCCCTCCATCTGCCTTAAACAATGAGGCTGTGTGTGTTAAATCCGACCACCACTACACCTCATCTCAGGCCAGTGATTATTTTTCTAGCGATGTATGTTTAGATTCTCCAACACAGCGTCTGGTTTTGTGTTCTCTATGTTTGACACGTCCTCCGCCTCATCTCCGTCCAACAATATGGCGATTGTTTTTGTTTTTAAACGCGAAGCTTGCAGCTGTGGCAGGATAGCCAACCGTCACGCTCTCGTAATCAGATGGAGAATTTCGGATTTGCGGTGTCACGCAAGCCAGACAGAAAGGGGCTGTTACTGGGTCAGATGGTCCAACCTCAACCACGACGGCGCTAACTATTCTGGTTTTATGATGTATGACAGGGCAGATTCACCTCCTTAAAGTGCTGACTTTGGCATTGACCCGGAGCTGGTTAAGTACTGCACTGCTAAAGTCCTCCCTTTGCAAAGTAGTGCAGGTCTGGCTTGTGATTTCTCTGCCTGCAGTACTAGGCTCAGCATTATACAGTTAAAGAGCAAATTTCCAAAACTCACTCAGTCCACGTTTTGTTGTTTTTCAGACGAGACCTAAAGCCAGGCTTCCTCAGCACATTTTACAGTGTCGGGAACCAAAACTCACTCAGACCTCATGCAATCCAAAGAAGGGATTTTAGAAACACATAGCTAGCAAACGAGCATTTTGCTTTATAAGCGGTTGAAGAGCTTATATCCAAAACTCTCCACGTCCACAGAAATTTTGATAAAAATGTGTCCTGGGGACTGAGCTTTGGAAATGTACTCTTTGAATGCTTATAAAGCAAAATGCGATTTTGCTAGCTATATTTTCTAAAATCTCCCTGCTAAAGGTACTACTTTACAATACAGCTCCCTTCTGCCACTTATAAATAGCAGTAACTCATATAAAATTAAAATCACTGTTATTAATGATTTACAAAACCACTTCTTCTGTTCCTTTATTTGTTTGTTTTCTCTCACTCAGACCCATGAGTATCAGAGTGTGCCCATTGCTTGTGTCCTTGTACTCTTATGCTGATCTGTTGTCTGTGGCATATTAATGTATGAATGTTGTTCTGCATTCAGTTTTATTTATGTGTACTGGGTTGGTCGTGGAACTGAATGCCCTTCTGGGAGAAATAAAGTAATCTGAATACCGATTACTGAATACTGATTACTGAATACTGAAGTACTACAACCCAGTTAATAACCTGATTATTAACCATTCATAAACTCTTTATAATGGTAGCTTTATTGTAAAGTGGTACCCTATTAAAACTCAGTTTTGAAAACATTTTTCGAAAATGGTGAAATTAAAACAAAGAGCCCATGCAATGGCGACACCTTGGCTGGTGGCTGCACCACCACTCTGGCCGTAGTCGCAGATGACTCCCGCGTCCTCGCTGTGGCGGCAGTTGTGCGTGCCCGCCGGCTCCTTGATGCAGTCCGCCAGCGATCGCTCGGCCCCCGTGCACTTCACGTTGTCCACGTGGATGGGGCCTTGACCTTCGCCGAAATAGGCCATCGTCCTCGCTTTGGCTAGGCCACTTGGGATTGTGGGAGAAGAATGCCGTCATTATGTCATTAAAGCCTGGATCACTGTGATTCACAGGGGAACAGATGTAGACACTCGTCCTAGTGAGTAATTATCCCCAAGTTAAAAATAATTGCGTGATAGATTCCTGTAATGATAATAGCTATGGAAAACAAGAGTCTAGCTTCCAGGTGAGACTTTTGCATTGTGTGATAAGGAACCGAGAATATTAGAGAGGTACCACTCACTAATAACCTCTAACCTCTTCTTTCATTCATGTCTCATTAGCCTTTGTCTTGGTGCTTTTCAAGGTTTTTGGTGTTAATATCCGGTCACGGCACTGTGGCGGACAGATACTTTCTAACACAGTTACCTCAAAAGACACCCAATACAAAGACAGACGCGATGCGCAGATACAATGCGCCTGTGACTTCGCACTTGGAGTTTGGAAAAATGTCAGGTATTAAGAAACTCGGTCATGTAATATCCAGGGACCTACACAGTCTACAAAATTCTGGATGTTTCTAGTATTAGGCCCACTGCTTCATTTTATCATGGAAGTTATAATAAAAGGTGTCACTACATTACTCATGATAGGCATCATGCCGGAGCTGTGTACAAGGGTGGGGCCAGAGGGGCACTAGCCCAAGCTCAAAGCTGATTGGCCCTTGGAGTTCTCTGCCCTGTCTGTCACCAAAACATATCATTGGCTAATAATGAGGGTGGCCCGTCTGCATGAATTATGGCTCCTCTTATGCCTTCCGCATTAAAATATCCTAAAATGGCTCTCAGGAGTTTTCATAGGATACACAATTAACACACAAAGAGCCATCATCCGGTACACAGAAATTTCTACAGCTGAACCTAATCAGTGGTAATTCCTATTGCTTCTGTGTGCCATGGCCGCATTTTTAGAGTTATGTTGTACTTTGCAGGTGTTTGAGACTTTAATCTATCTCCAGGGGAACACGAAAGGAGCTGGGAGAGTATTTGGCTCATTGGCTATTGTAAGCGAACACAGGCTCACAGCATCGTAAAGGCTTATTTTGGATCAGTTTGAATAAACCCAATTCACCTGATGTGAAACGGTGATTTGCATTAGCGTGCTAGTACCGACTTGTCGACGTGTTGTGCTTGGCCCCCTCGAGATGCTCGCGCTTGAAGTGCTTCTAACAGCTGCCCATCCATCACAGCTATGAAGGGTTTTTTCTTCCGCATGAAAAGAGTCTGATATCATTTCAGGCATTTCCAGTCCGAAGCACATCGGAAAAAAGGCACCAATTTAGTCACTGCTTTCAGGGAGCTAAAAGTGACGTCAAGTTAACTCCCATATTATGAATGCATTAGCAGAGGAGGCCTTTATAGATGGAAAATTCCTTTTCAATATATAAGAGAAAAATATTTAAATGCACCACCTAAACCATCCATTAGTATGGGGCCCCTGTGGTTTGGGGGGCCCCTGTTGGCCTCAGACAGCCGCTACACTAAATATTACTGGAGCACATTTCTTATTTAGGAGACGCTGAAGCAGCTAGCTAGCTATGATCTTCTGACTTTACTTAGTTTTCGAAACATCTTGGGGGACAAGGTACAGGTTGAAGTTCAGGTTCAGTTACTTTGGGCCAGAGGTGGAAACAGAGAGTACAAATCCAGACCAAGATTTTATTTCAACCAACCAGTTGGGTATAAAGAGTCACAGTCACATGGTACTCAACTGGTTGGTTGAAACAAAATCTTGGTCTGGATTTTTACTCTGTTTCCACCTCTGGGCCCAAAGTAACTTTTTGACTGGGGCTCCAGAAACATAAGAACTATACAAACGAGAGGAGGCCATTCGGCCCATCAAGCTCGCTTGGGGAGAACTTAACTAATAGCTC
>JABFEA020000054.1:821048-860772 GCA_019775915.2 Cyphomyrus plagiostoma
AGAGGCTAAGGGTACATGGCTAACTGAGAGGCTAAGGGTACATGGCTAACTGAGAGGCTAAGGGTACATGGCTAACTGAGAGGCTAAGGGTACATGGCTAACTCAGAGGCTAAGGGAGTGTGGCTAACTATGCGGCATAAAGGATGCACTGCTAACTGAGAGGCTAAGGGTACATGGCTAACTGAGAGGCAAAGGGTGCATGGCTAACTGAGAGGCTAAGGGTTCATGGCTAACTGAGAGGCTAAGGGTTCATGGCTAACTGAGAGGTAAAGGGAGTGTGGCAAACTATGCAGCATAAAGGATGCACTGCTAATTGAGAAGCTAAGGGTATACAACTGCCTGAGAGGCCAATGTGCGTGCAGCTAACTGGCTAATGTACATGTGGCTAACTTAGGCACTATTTGTAAACAATAGTGTGAGTGCCATCCATGGCTAGCTTCCTTGTCGGGGGATGACAGCAAGGGCGGACATTTCACCTGAAGCCTAGCTGCCTGCACGCCACCTGCGTGTTTGAGTCTGTCCAGCCGTCATCGCACACTGTGCCCCACTGGCCCTTGTAGTGCACCTCCAGACGCCCTCGATGGGGCGCCGTCCCGTTCACCAGCCTCAAGGAGCCGTCTGGGGGGAAAAAAACAGACCTGGATGGATAATTTACGCGTTTCCGAGGTAGATTTGGCTTTTACATGGCAGGCTTCTGATATTTTGTAATTCACAGGAGACAACCTCAACTGTAAGGAATGTGGAAAGAGTGTGTTTGCTTTGTACGGCACCCCAGGACAGCAGGGGGCCGGTCACGGACTCGCGAGCCCTGAGTTACCGCACTAACGTCACATTTGGCCACATTCGGAAATGTCACTACTTTTTCAGTCCCAGAGCATATCTCTTTCTCAATTCTAACGAGGCTCCAGCTCCAAACTCCTTGGCACTTAATGCACATTGATCCTGCTGGAAGAAAAAAATATCGCGGGCCTCTTCTGTTGCGAAACGTTTAAGAAAAGCATCTATGCAAGACAGTTAAAGAGCTCGATCGTCCTACAGGAAAGGTAAGACGGCAAGTGATCATACGCACAGAACAAACAGCAGTAGAAGAATGAGCTATGTTTCCTGTTCAAAGAAGGAACATTTTTATGGTCCTGTAAAGAGCAGTGATTTATTCTGGGTGCTGGATGAGCAACAGTTTAACAGCATAACATTCTGGAATGTCCCTTCATCTCTACCTGCCGTTGGCACACAGGACACCCCTGCATCTTCCTGGTGCTCGCAGTCGTGTTCCCCCCATGGACGCTTGGGGCACTGCTCGATGGACAGCTCGTTGCCAGAGCACTGCACCTCATCCAGCAGCACCTTTCCAGAACCTTCCCCGTAGAAGGCCTGGCTCCAGGCCTGCGCAGTCCCACTGCAGGAAAAGAGAGGATGGTTCCATTTCATGTGGGACACTCAAAGGCAAGTACGGCTTATAAGAAGAAACTCAAACACTATTATCCCCACATTGGAGACTTTCTAAAGCAGATATGTGAATGTTTTAATAATTACTTTGCCGGTGCGTGGTACTAAACCATACATCCCTTTAACTGCAGACTCTTCTGGGTATTCATAATCTTCTACAGAACTTACGTAATGAATGAACTGCTATTTTGAGGTACATTATATAGCCGGTCTTATAGTAACTGCAAGCATGTGGTAGCACATGGGTTACGTTCCAAAATACAAACACTATAAAACGTAGCTCAACTGAATGAACCATGGAGCAGATTTCAGCCTGGAGGGAGTGGGCTCTAGATCGGTATCCTGTAAATATGCAGTGATTCTGTACAATAGTTCAGGCCGATCCTCTCTATTGTGCTGAAAAAGGCAGTGCAGCATTTCAGAAGGGACAATGGCGACGATTCACAGTTTGACCTTTAATGTCCACGTTCTCCTATAGGGATTTTTTTTTCTTGGACAAGCATAGCTCGCATTCCTGCGCATATGCTGGGCGTCTGTGCAAATCTGTGTGTCAGCTTTGTCGTTTTCCATCATCCCCTGTTTTTCTCTTGCCTCATTGGGCGGCCGCTCTCCCACTCAGGCAGTTAAAATTGCAAAGCACAACGCGAGTGCCGCGGTGGGGGGGGGGGATGGGGGCTCACCCAAAACCCAGCTGCCTGCAAACCACCTCTGCATCAGCGTCGTCCCACTGGTCGTCACACACAGTGCCCCACTGGCCGGCGTGGTATACCTCCACCCTGCCCTCATACCTGGAACCACCGCCGGACAGGCGCACGGGCACAAACGCAGCCGCTAGGGCAAGAGAGAACGAGCAGCCAATGACTCTGAGCCGCCGTACACTAACGATGGAGCGCAAGTCCTGGGGAACTGCTAATCAGATCAAAGCAGGGAGATACATGGGCACCTCAGAACAAACTGACCTGCTAGGAGTTCAGTAGAGAAGAACTATTCATTGAAAATGCAGTGGTATAATGTGCAAGTGGTATAATGTGCTTTCAAGGCAAATGGAACATTACATATGTGTATGCGCCCAGTGCATCTTGGGATTGGCAGCAGGCTTTAAAGTAAAGTGAGAGTGATTAATTTTCATTGTTGACACACCACAGCACAATGTGGTAATCTGCCTTACTTCATAATCCCCTGTACGGAACGGGTATAACGTAAAAGAAAAATATCCTGTAAAGTTTTGGATAAAGAGATTATAGTGAGAGAGTCATGTGACAGGAAGCGACATGAGTGTTCTGAGGAAGATATGTCACATGAATCAGTCCAGTAAAACATAGTTGTAAAGGCACTTTTGATTTAACTGTCACGTAAGCAGGTAAGAGTGACTGTAATGGCAGAGGCAAGGGCTCAAGACTGACCTTCCTGGAGGAGGCAGGTCACAGCGGCAACTTGCTTATTGGTGCATTCCCCCCCGTTCCAGCTGGTGGTAGGACACTGCAGCAGGTCGTCCTCGTGTCCCCTGCAGTGCACCGAACGCCAGTGAACCAAGGCGAGGTTCAGCCGGGAAAGGGGGCCTTGTCGCGCTCGCCCCTTGAACCTGATGTAGGACAACAAACAGTTGAGATGTGAAGCTCTGAGTTCTGTGCTATTATGGAAACCTGTAAATTAATACTGGACAATTAAACTCATAATCTACACTCATCAGAAATCGTATTTGTCTGCTCTGCTAATCAGGATTTTTCATCAACCCAGTGAGGGCTTTGTGTCAAGACAGCTTAGCGCCAATATGGCAGGAGTGACTCTCACCACAAATGCCCCATGAAGAACTCAGAAGCTGAATGTGAAGAGGAGCTGAATGTCATATCAGTGATATGTTAAGGGGAGAGGCCCTGCAGAACATCTCACTGCCTTTCAACAGACAGGACTGAGGTATCTGTTCCCGCTTCTGCCCCCATATCAACACCTAGGGACATAAAATATTATCGCCTCCACTCGGCTGACCTCATCTGTGTTGCATCAAGAAGACCGCAGGTGCTTGAAGGGCAAATATCTTTGGGCATGAGCCGTATTGGAATGCGGGGCGGAGAGCAGGAGAACTTCCACTGATGGGTAACAGACTAATGGCTAACATGTGCTAGATGTATTATTCTTCCTTTGCTTTTAGCCGAGGGCCCGCTCTGCAGCCCTTAATATCAGATTTAAAGCAGAGACTTAATGTACACAAATCTGATATTAAACAGAGAACACTGGATGAAAAGCATTTTAAATATACTTAACCAAAATCCACTGGTTCATCCATCATCCGCGAATTTTACAGACAGTCTCAACTAGGGGGCAGTATAAGGGGGCCTGGTGTCCCTGCTACTGCTAGGGGTTTGAGTCCAGTTCTCTGTGGGGGAGGGTTTGTATGTTCTTCCAACTTTCTCTGTACTCTGACCCCCGCCTCCCCCCAATAAATCTTTACAAGATAAATTAGTGGGACAAAAGATTTTTCTAATTTCCTATTGGTCATTTCCTTTACGGCCCTTTTGTAATATAATACGAGTAAACGTAGAAGCTAAGGAACTTTATTTAACGTGCGAGGTGAAGCAGGTTTATGCTCTTCTTAAAGCGATGTACCTTTAAAACACGGTAAACCACCTACCTAAATACCACCAGTCAAAAGGTTTCTCACGCCACAGGTTTTTACCACTTATCCAATTATTTCATAAACTGCAGATTTTTTAAAATTCTTTTTAAGCACTGGAAAGTTGAGTGCAAAATAAATGAAAGTATAAGTTGAATAAAACAGGTTGCCTTGATAACGGAAAGAGTATGTAACTGCATGGTTGACATCCTATTAAGTGGTTGTGCGGTGATGGCGTAGTCAAATTCTTGGCTGACTATAAATGCACTAGTTAACTGTCCATGGAACATCCCATGAAACAGATCAGTATTTAATGACCCTTGTAGAAAGAATGCCTCAAATTTTCTCTACTGTTACAACTGCTGGTGGATGACAAATCAAAGATGTGACGTGACATTTTCTTGCTAATAAAGCTACTCAAATGGTGAACATGCTACAAATTTATTTGTTAGCAAAGAATACTGAGGGTACTTTTAGTAAATGTTCAGTGAGCAACATGCAAATGTAGAAAATCTGAGTGCGTGCAAAAAACCTTTGACTGGTAGTGTATCTCTCCGTCTGTCCAAATGGTCCATTACCTAGCGCTAAGTGACCCTGAATATTTGGTTCTGGCTGAGAAGGCAGGTAATACAGAAACAATGTGCTCTAACATAGCTTGTCATAAAACCACTAAGAGGCTTAGATGGTCTGTGTGATTTAGCAGTGAAACACGACTGTCCCACCGCGCCAGTATAATGGCGAGCCGGCGGAGCGGAGCCTGTATCCACTCCGCTAATCCAGATTAGCGAGGTGAGCGCCGCAGCGTAATCCCCCTACCCGTGGCCCAGCTGGCGACACACCACGGCCGCGTCCTCGTCCCCCCAGCCGTCGCTGCAGATCGCGCCCCACACGCCGTTTAGGTACACCTCCACCGTGCCTTCCAGCTTGCTGCGGCCGCCTTGCAAACGCGCCGACCCTGAATGGAGGCGGAAAGATGCAAGAATGCCGTGTAAACAGGCGGAATAGAACGGAATACCTTTATCACCAATGGACAGTGCGCGGCGAAATTTGTCATGCCGATGCAGCAGGAAAAAAGGAAAACTAAAGAAAATAACTGCTAAAATATGAATTATATACAAAAATTAAATAAATATATACGTATTTAAAAATTTACAATTATTAAAAGACTATAGGAGTAAAAGGCAAAGAGGTATGACTATGAGGTAATATTCAGGTGAAAAAGACAAAAATGATACGGCAGTTTGATATCTCAGTACAGCAAGCAAGACTATTGATAATTGCTGGTTCAGCAGGAGAACAAATATAAACGTGTTGCTGAGCTGTAGGCCTGGAGAGTGCTTCATGATCAACCTGACGGAAAGAAGGTAAACCGATGGTGACAGGGGTGTTTGTGGTCTAGGACCATACTGGTTGCTCTATGAAGGTGAAATAGATACATATAGCAGTATACAGAGGTGGGTAGTTCAGGGTCAGAGAGCAAAAATCCAGACCAAGGTTTTGTTTCAAACAACCAGTTGAGTATAAAAGAATCACAGTCACAGAGTACTCAGCTGGTTGGTTGAAACAAAACCTTGGTCTGGACTTTAACTCTCTGGACCTGAACTACCCACCTCTGGCAATAAAATCAATTTGTTTCTTTGTTGTAAGTTTCAAGTTTATGTAAAACATCCAGGTTAGAAAACAAAGAAGCTCTACACAACAAAAATGAAAAGCAATCTACAAATAACTGTATTTTGTTCTCATACAAAAAATTTAAATATTACTAGCAATAAACACACATTTAAAATAAATTAATGTAAACCTCACATTTCTTTGACAGATTAGCGGTGTCTGAATCCACAATTATTCATTAACCCAGTCATTATGACATCATCTATTTATGACGTGCTATTTATCGTTAAACCTTTTGAGCAATGAATGCGTATCTGCATGCATTTTCAGTTACGTTTTCGTTTTTATTGCAAGCCTCCTCATCATGTCATGTATGTTAGAACACTGAGAGTTTGCATCCAAATAACATTATGTGATGGTCTCCGGAGTATCATTTAATAACCAACCACGCTAATTAAGCCTTTTAGTTCATTAAGATTCATCAAACATCCAAATTTCCCCTGTTTTACATTGTAGCTGTGGGACTGATTTTTTGATTATGTCTGATAGAAACCTACCCTAAGCATTCTCCAATATATATGCCTAATGAAGAGATAATTAAAACTTTTAGTGATAAAATTAGAAGTAATAATAGTAACAGATGATATATAGAGCACAGTATTAAGGTTGCCAACATAATTTGCACTAGAAATATTCACAGATCCTTGCTTACTGCTAATTATTCATTTCATCTGCTAATTTGCGTTTGCCCTGCAGAACATAGCCTGGTGCTAGATGCTATTTCCAAACCCGAATTGGCCCCTTAATGAATGACACCATGAGGGCTTAATACTTCATGCTGATGTAATATAAATTCAACAGGGGTCTTAAGAGCTCAGCTGGTGTTCCTCCTAGTAGGAGAGGGAGAGATTCGGCAAAGTCCAGGATGGCTGGCATGCCACGTCTAACACTGCTCGGATTCATCAGGGGGTTGTAAATTAGGGAGACTTCTAATTGATGTGCCGCGTTGGTGTGTGACGAGGCCTCCTGGAAGCTGGCACCTGAAGCCGGAATTCCATCCTATACGTAAACAGACTATTTAAAGCATGTCTGGTTGGAGCAGGTTCTCGGGGTCCATCCTGCCCCAGTTCAAAACAGATTGTGCACCGCAGTGTGAGAAAGCACCCATAAACCATATATGCATGTGTACAACCAATACAAAAGCCTCATTTACTTTTCAGTCATGTGACAAGAGATACAAGCCTACAGGGTGCACTGCACCACTAAGACACAAACGGGCATTTCCACTGTGACAGTCTCCCAAAGATAATTTATGTGGCTCCAGCGGGCTGCTTAAACAATTTGGCTGGATTATCAAAAGCTCACAGACTAAAATCACAAAATAAATATGGTGGTAGTAGCCATGATTGACATACTACTAAATTACATACAATATCCATCTGTTTACATAAATAAAGCACACAAATAAAGTGATTTCAAACAGCTGTAGAACAATACATACCATATATAACAAAACATCAAAAGACTGTATATTTAGATTAGTTATGCTTAAATGTATCCATAAACTGTAAGATTAAATTTTAATTATGGGTTTAAGAATAAGTCACGTTAGTTGGTAGCACAAAAACATGATTGTTTTATACCCTTGTGTCCATTAAATGCACAGATGGGCCAGATGTGACAGGGCCCTCAGCCAACAAAACACACTTGCATACCAGTGCGGTCCATTTGAATGTGTCTAGGCTTGTTGCTCTTTTAAAGGAAGGGGAAAGGTGTGCACCAAGCTAACAGGTATGTTTTAATACACAAAATGAGAACTCATTCAATAACCACGTATTTCAGTGACGTGTTAAATATTTTTAAGTTTAATTGTGTGACATGTTGTCCGATATTTAAAAGGGAATGCCACAGAAAATTAAAGTACACAATGTTACAGTAACAAGTTGGTGTTTACCTTGTTTGCAGTCACAGTAGCCCCAGTCTACTCTCCCTCTGCTGTTCCTGACAAAACACCACGGTCTGATCCGTCCATCGGGATTTCTGCAAAAATTGTGGTCTCCCAGTCCCTTTCCCGGATACCTGTCCTTGATGCCCGCGACTTCGCTCCAGTTCATGCACTTTCCCCCAGATTCGGTGACATCTATCGATCCCTGATAGTAACCCGCCTTGCCCTTGCTCTGGATGCAGTCCGTAAAAGGGAGAATGAATGAGGAAGGATCGCTGCCGTAACAGCGATTGCCATTGAAGACCAGCACAATAACCGCAACAAGGAAACTTGCGCTCATTGTGCTATTCAACCTGTGTCCATCACCCCTCAGCAAAATCGTTTAGGTTTTTAAATGTTCTGATCTCATAATCTTGCTACTTTATCAGGTAACATTTACCAAACTCGACCGGAACCCAAATCCAATGAGGCACACAGAGGCAAGTCAATAAATCCCTGTTCAGGACTGGCTGAAACCATACGCCTCATGCATCTTAATTAAGTCCCAATGGGACAAACTGCTTAGAAAGCTTTTCCCATTCGTTTTCCTTAAGATCGTCTAAAATTATTGCAACCAAATTAGCTATGCCTTCAAAAAAAAAATAAAATAAAAATTAGGCTATATAGTGCATTTCAACGCAAATGACAGCCTAACTGCAGCAGGCTAATAAGCAGCGTTTATCAGACAAGTTCTACATGAATTTCAGTGACTCCGTGTCCATGTTAACAATAAAAAGGACCACCTAAAACTTATCTGTAACGTAAAAATAAAAATAAAGTAGTACTGAGAAAAAAAAAACAAAACATAAAACACAGAAAGTGAATAATAAAAAAAATAGCCGAGGATCCCTGAATCGCGGTGTGATCTTCTCTTGTCAGCGAATCAAAGCAAAATATATACCTCCGCCGTTAACGGTGTGGCGTTTCCTTCTTTGAGATAAAGTTAGACTTCAAAGAAGTCATTCTATGAAAATAACGAAAACTTATATATGCACTTCCCCAGCTGCCCTGACGCGCACTGCCCTATTTCATAATAACATTTTACTGTACCTTCGGGGGGTCAAAATTACCGTACAGCGCCCCCACAGTCAATTTGAAAACTAAACTTTCTCACTTTAGTCTGAAAGCCGAAAAACTGTCAGTGGATCGAAAAAATACGATTTACTTACTTACAACGCATTTCATTGGAGTTTCGGTTCTAATAAAATTTATAGCATTCGCGTTGCAGTGTAGATCGATGTCGTACCATATTTAACAGCAAACAAAATTATTTGAATTAAAATTAAAATGGTAAATAAGTATAATTTACTATTTGATTAAATAGAATATATATATATTCTGTATATATTGGTGAGTAGCAGCTCACCCACCATAGTAAATGATAATAAACGTCCCGTGGTTTGCATGAGACGATTATCAATCTGTGCTTCTGTTAACGTTATGTTGGTTGCAAAAAGAAATATTACCGAAATTGGACGATATTACGGACAGCACCACAGTATAGCGGTAATATTGATTTATTTCTGTAATCATGGAGTTACAATTGCAATACATGTTAAATATATAAAAACTGGGGAACATATAATAATGATGATAATAATAATAATAATAATAATAATAATAATTATTATTATTATTATTATTATTACAACAGAATCATTCATTCTTTTTATTCTTATTATTGTTATTGTTATTGTTCTTATTATACCGTTTTATTTAACTGTTCGTCTCATCAATTCACCGATTAATAGTTTTCTTAAACAGCTTCGACTAACCGGAAGTGACGATATTCACGGGCGCCATATGTGTTTTACAAGAAAAAAAGAGGGAACAAAAATATACATAGTCCCAATTTATCTCGAATTAAAATGAATAGCCGTCTTTTAGAGATTAGAGAGAGGCAGAAATTGAGACGGCAACTTCTAGCTCAGCAGGTAATGCGTATTGAATTTTATGAATTGTATTATTCAGTAAGTGTGAGCTCTCTGGGTTAGATGCCGGTAGCATTAGCACGTTTAGTCACTACTTCCAGCTAAACAGTAAACGCAGCTCCCATTACTGTTCACTTGTAGTGAGTACACAGCCTTAAATTATCCCGTGGGAACATGTGCGTTTGTGTAACTGCCTGTACAGCTAGCTAAATGTGCATGCTATATTTGTAGCCGGCGAGAGACTTCAATGTTTTGCAGCATATGTAGATGGATTTATTTCATTGTTTTGAGAACTGGCGCTGGTTTAACCGACATTATTTATCCTAAAAGACACATGTGTGAAGGTCGAATCACGGGGTTTCTTGTTCTCTGCAGTTGGGAGCTGAGAATCCGGACAGTATCGGCGCTGTACTTAATAGCAAAGATGAACAAAAAGAGATCGAGGAAACCAGGGAGACCTGCAGGTTTGTGTTTATATTATTATTTTATATAGTCTTACAGCTGCTGTTCGGGTAGAGGGTGAAAAGTGACATTTTGCATCCTTTGCATGTATTATCTGCTCTTCGTAATTGCATTCACATTTATGTTATTTGTCTATTCCCTATTAATCATTAATTATAATACTACGCCTGAATTTCCGAAGACAGGCTTGAGGCTTAGTCTTCGTGGCGATAAAGTTGGTCCCACGGTGACGTTTTTCACTTTGTTGTGGCACAAAGTTTCACGGGAAGCTACAGCAAAACGCCTCGTATTATTCAGTTATATGTTCTTACAATAATCGGTTTTCCTCAAAGGGAACTGTGAATGCACAATCAAGTACCAATCAAATTACTAACCTGTAAAAATGAATCGTTCCATCCAAGGGCTTCATTTGATGCATCAGCTGTGAGTGGCAAGCGAAAATGTCAAGCAGAAGGAGAGGACACAGAGGAAGACTTTGAGGAACAGAAGGTATAGCAGGATGCTTTCCCCCCAAGATTGTACATTAAAATAGCTGGACATGTTGAATTATGCACAATCATTCATTCTTTTTCTTTCTTTCTTTCATTAACAGGATGAAGTAGAACAGCAGCAGACGGATGAGAGTGTGCCATATGAAGAAGTTTACAAAGATTCCAGTACGTTCCTTAAAGTAAGTTTGCACGGCTCAGACATGGCGAATGGGAATGTTTTCAGGCACTGAGAAGCGTGACCACATCCCACCAGTACTCACATCCCTCCCATGGCGAATGGGTCTTTTCAGGCACTGAGAAGTGTGACCACATCCCACCAGTACTCACATCCCTCCCATGATGAATGCGTCTTTTCAGGCACTGAGAAGCATGATCACATCACGCCAGTACTTGCATCCCTCCCATGGCTTCCTTTACAGTTTAGGATAGACTACAAGGTTCTCCTTTTTACCTTTAAAGCTATAAGAAGACTTACTCCTACCTACCTTACTGACCTGAGTACTCCTTACGCCCCAGCTAGGTCTCTCAGAGGGGTATTTTACGAAGCAAGATTTCTTGATTAGCCGGATAACTTGTTGGATTTAAGGTAGTCCGAGGTACATTTAAGTGGACGAAGACCTTAAATCCAACAAGTTAACCCCTCCGGGTCTGCTGATCTGTTTTTGTTGACTGCCAGAAAGTTTAGACCCTAAACTGTATAATAAGAACATAAGAAATTTACAAACGAGAGGGGGCCATTCGGTCCATCAAGCTCATTTGGGGAGAACTTATCTAATAGCTCAGAGTTGTTAAAATCTTATTTAGCTCTGATTTAAAGGAACCCAGGGTTTTACCTTGCGCTACACTAACAGCAAGAATAATCCATACTCTAACTACATGCTGTGTAAAGATGAGCTTCCTCAAATCCATTTTAAAAATGTTCTCCTGGAAAGGCTTTACCCCAAGATGTTAGAATGGTACCTTCACTGCCTGTTTTCAAATCTGGTCTAAAAACACACATTTATTCCTTAGCTTCTAATTCAATTTTAGAGTTATTTGTTTACCACATGCCACTGATTTTAAGTCTTATTGTTTTTTGTTCATTCAGTTGTTTTAAGTTTCTCTTGTTACACTGTTTTGTCATTCCGTGTTGTTTTTAATGGTACGTCGTCTGTAAGGCACTTTGGGTTCAACTCCTGTTGTTTAAAAGTGCTTTTTAAATAAACATGGCTCGACTCGAGTCCTCATAAGTCATGCTACAACGATACTAACGGTGTGCTAATCTTTGTACCAGGGAACCCAAAGCTTGAATCCACACAATGATTACTGTCAGCATTTTGTGGATACTGGTCACAGGCCGCAGAACTTCATACGGGACGTCGGTATGTGAAATACTAGCTTTGTCTGACCCAGTTTCTTTCTAGAAAAAATGCTTTGTGTACTTGTTTGTATGCAGGGATGAATTCTATATATTAGTTCATTCAGCAAGAGGAGAGCTTGTGTAGAGTTTGTGTTGTAACAACCAATAACATTGTCTTAATCTTTTCCTCCTCTTGTAGGTCTTGCCGATCGCTTTGAAGAATATCCAAAACTCAGAGAGTTAATAAGGCTGAAGGACGAACTGATTTCCACCACAAATACTCCACCCATGTAAGCCAGGAATCATTTAGTGCTCACAGGCCTCCTAAGTTACACCTTTGTAACACTTAAGAAGGTCGAGCCTTTTTTAGCATTTTGAATGTAAACAGAAACTACCACTCAGGAGTCGTTACTCTCGCTCTCAATTTTAGCGCTAGCAGTGTGGAAATCAGCCCCGGTGATATTGTGCTGTGTGTGTTTCAGGTACCTCCAAGCAGATTTAGAACATTTTGACTTGCGAGAACTGAAGTGTAAGTTCGATGTGATCCTCCTTGAGCCGCCCCTGGAGGAGTACTACCGGGAGTCGGGAATTATCGCCAACGAGAAGTTCTGGACCTGGGATGATGTGAGCAGTGGATTAACAAGAGTGTCATTCTTAAAAGTTGGCCTGTACTACTGGTTTAGCTGATCTTCGGCCTGCGGCCATTGGATTTGGCTGAGCCCTATTTGTGGGTGTCGGCTAGTAGCAGTGGTCACAGGTTGATATTTATTTAGCTGGGGGGGCAGACTAGGACCATTTAGTCGCCTTTCATGACCTTTTTTGGGGACTGAGATAAATTCATAACTTGGCGCGCCAATGTGAGTTGGTCTGTATGTCTGTCTGTCGGTCGGTCGCCTGCCATCATCGTTTATTACGTGAGACACGAGGAGGGAACACGAATTGGTGTGAGGGGTTGGGTACTGAGAACCGGTTTCAAATTACAAACTGTTCCACATGTTTAAGAACCGGCAATTTCAGACATTTAAATTATGGTTCCATTTCTTTATTCCTGCACATGCACTTTTAATCAGCCATGTAAGGGGTTAACGCACGACAACTTCACTTACACATTTGTACGTGAAATTATTTTCACGTATGCGAACTGAAAGCACATTTATTAGTAGAACTACTATTTAGGCTTGGGAGGTAAAATGACACTTGAGTATACTGCAACATTTCCTTTTAGAAAAATTGTATTTTGGGGAATTCAAAAGACAGGAATAGCATTGCTTTTTAAAATAGTCGAAATACCGTACACCTCAATGTAATGTCTGGGTGGTATCAAAAATTAGATACTGTTTGCTACTATTAATATTTTGAATATATATGTCCCAAGTCACCATCTTTTATTTCAAAGTACTGTGTTACTAAGACCATGAACCAGTTGTTAATTTGGAAATTGCCTGCTGATTAACTCAAAGGCCAGTCTTTATATACAAATATATCAGCCAAATACGCAATAATCATGGTTTGGTGGGTACCATGCATTTTTTAAGCAGGCTGCACAGGAAAAATATATATATTTGGCCATTGATTCATTAGTTTTAGGAAGACACTTTAAAAAATAAAAAAAATGCAGTGTATTGCTGGCGAAACGTTTCTTTTTTTCCCCCCCATCTGTATCATAATCGGAACCGAATTTGATGCACAGAATCGTAATCAGATTTGGAATCGATAAAATCTCAACAGTACCCAATCCTATTTGTGTGTGTGTGTGTGTGAGAGAGAGTGATTAGAGTGCTAACGCGAGGCAGTTGTCTTCTTACCAATGCATGTTGGGGATGATTCTTTGCATGATGTCATCTATATGGTCCAAAATGCTCTTCTTTGGCCCTATGGTGATAATGAAATGATCTATTGTGTTTGTTTAAAAAATAAATGAATAATAAAAATGAAAAAGAGTACGACTTAACTTTGTGACTTTTTAAATAAAACATCACATTGTAATTTCTGTAAGTCGTATGTTTATTAACAAAGCATTTATCGGTCATATAATTGAGAATGTGATGCATTGCATGTGCGGCTACAATTTTCAGGAAGGAGCACCAGTACTGGAAAAGATGAGTGTGGAGTCCTGGCCTGTGTTTTTATTGAGCTTTTACCAAAGGAATGTTGTTTCCCTTGTGAGAGTGACGCTTTCTTGTGTCTTGACAGATAATGAAACTGGAAATTGAGGAGATTTCTGCCTTGAGGTCCTTCGTCTTTCTTTGGTGCGGGTCTGGTGAAGGCCTGGACCTCGGAAGGATGGTGCGTAAAGATCCGAAGTTGGCTCTCTGCGGTAGTTTTAATTTCTGTGTTATGCTGTTCATCAAAACTGTGATACAGTGCTGCACAAATATTCAAAAAATCTCAGAATGAAAATGTTCGAAAAGAACACACATAAGGGTGAGGTACAGAACCTTTCCATTTTAAGTTTGCGTTCTTAACGTAGAGTAGAAATAGCAACAGTTGGTGGCATGCTGATTTAATGCGAGGGACAAAAGTGTCAGAGGGAGGGATTGCTGTCGACAGGCAAAACAGTCAGAGGTTGTGTGCGTTCTGAAATATGCAGAAAATAAACTGTCATCATGCAGCGGCATGACGTCTGTGAAGGAGAGGCTGAAACAGAAACATCCCACTGTGGCAGAGAATTCTATGGGCTCACTTACCTTGGCTAGTTTATTATTAACTTTATATTGCAGTATATGAACTTAGTAAATGCTGTTATCCAGAGTAACGTACTTTAATGAGAACGCAAGTTAATGGCTGTATTTAAGGACCCAAGGGTGAAATCACTCTGCCAACCCTGCGATTCCTGAGCCTCCAACCACAGGGCCGGCATAGTAACCTGCTGAACGAAACACACTACTCTTCAGAAAGTGATAGTGTTCTAAAATCAAATTCTAGTTGAAAAAATGAATATTGGTTCATTTGGTTGGTTTTTTCTGAAGGTCCTTTGGGAATCTTATGCTTTGAAGGTCCTTTGGTATGTGTTTAATGAAAATGTCTAACTGGAGCAACCTTTCCCTATGATTCACTCCTTAACTAGTCTCAGACAGGGCTTGCTTGGAATGTTTTTAATAATTACATCATTATCTGGCATTAGCTTAGACGGCTCTGGAGGGGTCCTCGTGTCTGACACCATGCTACCATCGCAACGCTAAGCCAGGCTTGGTTTTTTATTTCTATAAATGAAACCACAGCTGTCTTTGTCATTTTTGGGAGCCCCCACATAACAGCTTGGACTGAGATCGAGGTTTGTCAGTTCTTTTTTTTTTTTTTTTCCTTTTCTCCCCCATATAACCCTAGAGCTCAGTGACTGCAACACTAGAGCTCAGAGTTTGTCCAACTGCAAACCACTTTTTCCGGAGCAGTAATGCTGAGGAAACGTCCGTCATATTTTGAATTAACCGTGTATCAAACTACAGCGCTGGCAGTTTCAGATTTATCAGGGCAGGGACTTTCTGCAGCCCACACATGGTGTGTGGTCATGTGATTGTCAGATTTATAAGTAACAGGGCTGGATAAAGTATACATTTTCGCCCTTTTTTGAATTGGCCGGCTTTGTAGGGCGCTCATGTTTTAGGGCTGCTGCGATCGGTCAACATGGTCAACGGCATCAACGCCGAAAGTGCGTCGACATCAATATTTTTAATTGGCGCGTAGTTTTTTAAAATTTCATTTAATGAAGTAACCTTTATCGTCTCTAAAACACTTCGACCCATTACAGCAATAGTTTTCTTTTGTTATCACTGTAATTATGGGAGTAGTTCAAATTATCACTAAACAAAAAGGTGGTTTTACACTGTGCAAAGGCACAGGCGCTGCTCTGGATGACAGACCACCAGAGTAGGCAGACCTGCCATGTTGTCTGCTCATGTTTATTAAATGACCATTAGTACGGGGAGTTTTTTTTTTTTATATCTTATGTCCTTGTAGCTGGTAAATACACTCATTGTTAAATCCATAAACTTGTCTGCCTGCTAATACGTTCTGCATGCAAACTTTTTTTCTTTTTATATGTCTCTACTTCCCGACACTTAGTCCGTTAACTTGTTTTTATTCTTTTACCATTCTGCCTTATAGCACAGTGTGGAGTAGCGCCGGGTTCAATTCTCTGCCATTGCATACCGCTGCGTTCATGTATGTGATACATAAAATTCTTGAACCTTGTCACTAGTGTAAAGCCTTCATATGAATCTGGAAGTCCCCCCCCCCTTTCACCAGTGTCTGCGAAAATGGGGCTTCCGCAGATGTGAAGACATTTGCTGGATCAAGACCAACAAGAATAACCCGGGGAAGACGAAGACTCTGGACCCCAAAGCAGTCTTCCAAAGAACAAAGGTAGGGGGAGGAAGGCTGTCAGCGCCAGTGGTCTGTTTTATCCCACTGAAAGGCCTGATTAATTCATAATCATTTCTCCCTGCCCCTCCTCCCTTTTGTGGGAACACAGTATGCGCCCCCCCCCCCTTCCCTGACTGCCCCCTACCCCAACTGCATGGTCATTGATATGCAAATGGGAGGGGGTGCCTTGGAAGTGTTTGCCCTGCTGTGGGAGCCTGAGCGATGCGGCGGGCCTGAATAGCCATTCACTGGCTTCCCCCTTTTGTGCGGCCGCATTGCTATTGATTGGACTCAAATTACCTAGCTAATTTCTTTCTAGGGGAAAAGGGCGAGACGAAAATGCGTCTATTGTGCGTTTTACTAAGTATTGAGCCGGGAATGTTTCTCGGTGTTTTGTACATTTAAAAGGCGACATAATATCCTTAAGAGAGATGCATCGACGTGCAGAGCTTGGCTCAGTCGGGGAGGGGTGTGTGTTACTTTGTGGGTAAAAACAATTACTTTCGCTTTATTAACTTTTCCGAATAGGCATAGACGCAGAAAGCAGATAGTCGATGTTTCTGATATTTATCTGATGGTAATCCAGATGCCCACTTAACCTCTCTCCACCTCACCAACCCAGGAGCATTGCCTGATGGGCATCAAGGGCACCGTGCGTCGCAGCACGGACGGCGACTTCATCCACGCCAACGTGGACATCGACCTGATCATAACCGACGAGCCCGAGATCGGCAACATCGAGAAGCCGGTGGAGATCTTCCACATCATCGAGCACTTCTGCCTCGGTCGGAGGCGGCTTCACCTGTTCGGAAGGGACAGCACGATTCGGCCAGGTGAGCGCAAACGGGTCCTGGCACCTTCCTCCGCCTCCCCTCGCCCGTCTCCCATGAGCTCGCTCTAGGTCAGCGCTTTCTGGGGAAACGCATCAGAAACCTGCTTAGTACGTCGTCCTGGACACCGTCGCTCAAACATTCTGTCTGCGTTTCGGTGAATTTCTGAACCGTGTGCTACACAACCTCTGGGTCTCTGTCCTCCAAGGCCTTTTTTCATTGTGTCCTGCCTCATTATTCCACACGCGCAACGGCAACATCTGCGGGACAGGCAGGGCTCTCCATTATATCAAGATGTAATTTAAACAGACATAAATGTTTCCCTCTTCTCACCGCAGTCTTTGTTTTTTTTGCTTAGGAATAATCGGTTTCTGTCCTTGCCTTTACCCCCACCCTGATTTTTTATTTTCTTTCTTTTAATAATCTCAAAACCTACATACAAAGAAATGTTTGTCTGAGCAATATAATTGTTGATACGTTTCAAAGTATCCGATAACAAATGTTACACATTTCTTTAATTTAGCTTTTCAGCTTTTAAGCTAAGGGTTAGCACGAGTTAATGAGAATAGTAACATCTGTAAAACATTTTCGTGAAATATATAGAGCAGGCGCTTTTGTCCATAGCGATGTACAAATGAGAAGTCACACTCTCCCAGGAGCAGTTGGGGGCTAAGGGCCTTACTCAGAGGCCCGACGTTGAAATCACTCCGCTGACCCTGGGCTTTGAACCAGCAACCTTCTGATTAATGGCACCGCGTCACAACCCACTGAGTCATTTTCTGTCAAAATGGACATGGTTGAACTCCCTTATAATTTGCTTGCCTAATTATCGCATGTAAGACACTCCTTCTATTGCTAAAGTCATCTTTATGTTCTCCATGTCATCACGACTCCTGAGGAAAGGTCTTGCTCTAGGCCATTCTTGATTAGGGTGGGGTTTGTTACATACATTTGTGTTAATGTAACACAGCTGCAGCTACTAATAGCCCACCGAGTGGTCTTATGACGTTGTTGTAAAAATCAGTGCCGACATCCTGCATACCATCGTGTTAAGGCGATGGCAATAAGATGCGTTCACGTGTAGAGTAAGCGTTCCCAAATGATGCTGCTAGTACGCTCCCCTGCTCTACCAGTCTGTGAGTTTTTCGTACGACTAGCAAAGCTCTTTGCGATCATGAAAAGGTTGGGAGCTCCTGGTGTTTATGTTCCTTCTCAAGCATGAAGTGTACTTTATAGTCCACTGAAGTGTACTTTATAGTCCACTGAAGGGTGCTTTATAGTCCACTGAAGGGTGCTTTATAGTGCACTAAGTGTTTCCGAGGTTTAGGGGAACTCCGACATTGACGATAGTGATGGCAAAGAGATCTTGGTGTCGTTTTTCAGGCTGGCTGACAGTGGGCCCGACACTGACCAACAGCAACTTCAACGCGGAGGCGTACGCGGCCCATTTCAACACGCCCAACTCCCACCTGACGGGCTGCACAGAGGAGATCGAGAGGCTCCGTCCCAAGTCGCCTCCACCCAAGTCCAAGTCGGATCGGGGTGGCGGAGCACCAAGAGGCGGCAGGGGCGGGCCTTCGGCGGGCCGCGGGGACCGGGGCCGCGAGCGCAACCGTCCGAATTTCCGTGGCGACCGCGGGGGATTCCGAGGCCGCGGTGCACCCCACAGGGGGTTTCCCCCACGCTAGATCAGGCATGCGGCTTGGGGCCAGATAGGACCCCAATCAACAGCCCTTGATTCCGGGACTGTTTCAGAGCCCAGAACAGAGGCTGGCAGTGCTGAGGCTCCGGATCTGTGGTTCATCTGTCCTTGCCCGCACTCACTTTGATTACTGTCATTGTTTGAATAGAAAGTAACATTACTCACCTTTCGCAGAGGCGAACCGTTTACCAATTGGGCCACTTTCCAGCCTAGCGGCTGCCTTCTGTCCATAGAAGCCAGATGATGTTATCGCTCTGTTCGGTGAAGACTTTAATGAAAGTGAGGGCCGAGGCGTGTTAAGGTTACTGCGCACCGCCGGGTCAGGTGTGAATTGCCCGAGATTACCGTCGGCGGGTCGAGTTCCACCTGTATGCCTGAACGCTGAAACATGAACCTGCTGGATGGCCCACGCATTTGTTCAGATATTTCCATAATCCTGGAAATGGACTGATTGTTTTTAAATATGTTTTATACTTAAGTATGAATTGCTTTTTTTGTCACAACCTTTGTATGAAGCCTCTAAATCATAAGAGATGTGAGAAGTTGACTTAATAAATGGCTGAACTTTTCATCTGGTATTCCTGTCTTTTTTTTCTCTCTCTAGTTTGCTCCCTAATTATATGTAGATTTGAATGATTAGGATTTCAGTTAAATGTATTTTAATGTTTGTTTCTCAGTAGGCTGGAGTATTTGTATCTTTAATGTCACAGTACTTCTCAGCGGAATTGATTTTCCTTTTGTGTTTTTTTTTTTTGGATCTAATCTACAAACAAAACCCAATACTTTGAACCCTCAAACCTTTTCTTCAGTTCCCTAAATGGGAACCTTAGACAGCATCACCTGATACACATAGATTTGCAGATCTAAATATTTTCTTCATGGCCCTAAGCACACCTGTCATCATAAAATACCATTATCCTCAGGCTGTCATTCAGACAACAGTCCCACTCAAAACAACATAACGAGCACACAGCAGTCATGGTTTAAGCACTAACAAGCTTAGTAGTTATTACATTGTTCTAAAAGTGCAAGCAGCCAATGAGAGAATAGCAATTCTGTTTGGATATATGCATTCAGGTATATGCCCTCTGCTGTAATGGAGATCAACAATGTGTTGAGGAATCTAGGAAGAGACAGAGGGAGATGTGGTGAGGAGGTGGAGTGGAGAATGTCAATGAGGACAAAGGACAAGACACCGTGTCGCAGGCGAGACTGGGGCATGATTACCAAACGTGTCTGGGAGCAATATCATGCTTTCAGCCGTCAGCCACCATGAAGTCCCCCACCACCAGGCTGGACAGTTAACGCAGTGCATCTACACATGTTCCTCAGTGGTCATCAAGATGCTGTGAAGGAACAAGAACATCAACGGCACGGCCAGCCAGCGCGTTCTTACATTATAGTCCGGGATGATGTCAGTTTTTATCGCAAAGCCTGTGTATGATTCAACAAGAATACAAGATTTGCAAATGTCTTCCTTTGGTCTTATTCCCCATTTCTCAATCCTGTGGAACAATTTTTTCCCAGGCATAGCTGTGGAAAGCATTTTACAGACATCAATATGAATGGGAAATTCTTTCTGTATGCTTTTCCAGTTTATTTATCAGATGATTTTCCTCCAAAGTGACATACAATTCACAGATAAGGTTCCGCCTGTATGCTTGCTCAAGAGGCCCGGCGATGACAACACTCAGCCATACATGGGATTTGAACTGATGATCTTCCGGATTAACACTCCGAGCTGCACACTGGTTGAGGTGACATAGTCGTAGACTCCTTCCCACAGTGAATGTGTCACTGCAGGAAATATTTCCCATAGTATTCGGGGGGGGGGGGGGTTCACTCTGGCTTGATCTATAGCCCAGAAAAAAATCTGCTGTATTTTTCATTCCACTTGCTATGATGACTATTCTCTTTCTGTAAACCTCAATACTATAAAGTATTTCATTTTTGACTCTGCCCAGGTTATTGGACAGTACAGTGCTCTATTCCAAAAAAAAAGAGAAAAAGCCCACTTGCATGAATTGTTTCTTCTACGTTTATGGCTTACATACACATTTTTCAATTCACTAGTGTGAAGTTGATAGAAGTAGGGTCTATATATTTGATGAATCTGTACGTGCAGCAAAGTTTTAATTGTGAACATGTTTTGAGACAATTCTTGGGCTTTGCCAGGCAATGCGTTTTGGAGATTATAGTTAAAGCTTTTAGTTTTTATGTTTGGGGTTTTGGAAACAAAAACATTGGTGGTTCCAGAAAATGTTTCTTTGCAGTTGTGAAAATCTGTAATCAAGCATTTGATTGATGTGTTTCTATGATAATTACTGAACCATTTCGCAAACCGCAGTATATGTTTGAATCGTAGCCACTAAAGAATGGCAATGGATCGTGAAAGCGCTTTCCGTGTAATACAACACTGACATCTAGTGGTAGAAAGACGACAAGTCCGTCCTGCCCATTTTTGCACTTTTCAGAGTATATTCATTGTTCAAGCTTCAAAATAAATGTTTCTACTTTCGTTTTGTAAAATGTGTAATTAGTCAAAATCTTTGAATGACGAATATATAATAACCAGAACTAATGAACTGAAATGTAGGTCTGTTTAATGATTACATTAATTTTAATTTATTGTATTTTATACGGTAATACTGAGTACGTAGTATAGCTGGTATTTGCAATTGATTATAGCCACGCTAACATTATACAGTGAAAATAAAAGGTGCAGGTTACAATCATTTTTCAAAAATATTTTATTCTTAAATGGTTTCTGACGGAAGGGATTAGTTTGACTTTTACTTGGCGTATTATTCCTGGTTAATCAATCACATTGAGTTGAATGTTTCTACAGAAAATACCGGTGCAGTGATAGCACTAATTGGGTTTGACAGCTATTTCACAGTACGTGTGGATTTTATATTTATATTCAGATGTATTAAGCAGGGTTTCAGGTGGACAGGCATTGAAAATTTCACCGACTGCAATTTATTTTAAGTGTTCGTTCTTACCGACTTTTTTCTTTTTCACAGATGAAACCTATTAAATCAGAGTTTATTTTGCACGATAATTTTACCAATATGTCATTCTTTTTTCCATTAGAAAAGCCCAATAAGAATACGACCTATAACGTTGCTTCCCATTCAGTTTGCAATTATTGTTGTTACAACACGACTGTGATGGTTGACTTAAGTTCTCAAGGACTGCGGGGGTGGGAAACAACAAAACGTCGAATTGTGTTAAATTTAACGTGCGTTTGACAAACGCTCGCTTGATATATAGAAAATCGTTGAAAACAAAGTAAGTTTGCGTGTGAACTGGTGCCCGGCCTTTTGGCTCATAAGAATAATCCGTACCCATAATAGATTTTCCACATTCCGTGGCTTCAGATATTTTCCTTTCCGGATGGTCTTGGATCAAGGGGTTTCTGGGCACCGATATTTGCCAGGGCGGACCCCTGTAAGTAGCAGGCAAACGGGCAGTGCCGACATCCGAGGACTCCTCATTTCTTCATTTTAAGAGCCTGGGGCGACGGCCGCTCATGCGTCGAGTAGGCTAATAAAACCTTACAGAACGTGGATATTAAAATATATTTTTTAAATGTTAAAACCGATAGCTTGTGTTGTCCTACATTTCAGTGCCTCAATGTAGGTTAGTTCTGTTCCCTGAGTTGACATTTTTTTATATATATTATTTTTTACGTTTTCCGGTAGAGACAACTAATGATGTTCCTCGTTAAAAATAACAGTGGAAGGATTTCCAGTTTACCATGCAATGAATTCTCGCAACCCAACAAGGTTTTTTTTCTGGTCATGCTGGGGATGACATTCAGATCTTATCCACTAGATGTCAGTGTCTCCTAGCTTTAGATTTGGATATACCGCTATGCAATTTATCTGTGGGAATGTTTGTTAATGTCAGATTTACATAGTCCTATACAAAACGCTCGTTAGTAAAACAAAATGTGAGCTCAAAATTTATTTTTCTCTTAAAGGAATATAGGTATTCTGAATGTTTTATGAAAAAAGACAGCTCACTTGCATAGTTTATTGCTGAAGGAGTATTTGTGAAAATATATTTTTTTCCCACAAATACTGAGCGGCCGTATATATATATTTGGATTCGACTACGTGGTATCGTCAATATTCCACCTCAGCACGGTCAGGCCTCCAGAGTAACATAGAACAATTAGGTTGCCCTTTGATCTAGTATCTCAGCTCAAGTCTTTTTAATCAATTAACCATGAAGCCGCTCAGCTTGTCGGTCCCTCAGTCCCGTCGCGGCGCAGATGAAAGGTGGCGCAAACTCTGAAGGACGGCTGCACCTGGGCAGAGGAGGGGCAGCACGGATGCCCTCCCCCCACCCTTTTACATGGATGAGTTTTGTACTTAAGATCGGCATGGAATTCCGTTGAGCTGCTTCTGCGTCGCTGCCTGCTAATTATGTATGTTAATCGCCGCCCGTGTATATCTTTGCATTGCACTTGGCGGTGAACATATTCCCTTAGCGATAGACTCCCCCAAAAGTTATTACCAACTTACATTATCTTATCTTTCTTAATACTTTATTATGTGGACCCTGAATTAAACTAAGATCAAAGGGAGCTATCGGTTGTGTCGTTATCATTTTGGCTATCGTTGCGTTATGAAGTTTCTTTTTTAATGAAATCTGTCATAGTTCTAGCTGTCATAAATTTGCCCCCTCCCCGTACTCTGATGTAATCTATTGCCATTCATTTTAACCAAACCAGCCTTATGCCCCTAACATTTTTCTCTCCAGAATCCACTTACAGGGCCACGCAAAGCACGTTTTGACATTTCAGCATTTACCCACCGCTGTGTTAATCCCCACCAAATGAGGGGGGGTGGGGAGACGTCAATGTAGAATGAATGGCAGCATGTCAATAGCAATTTACGTTGTTTTTAGGTTGCAAAAAATAATTAGAAGTTTATGCAACGTGTGCATAGCGCGTTGAAATGCATTTCCGTGGCTCACGTGAAATTCAGGTTCTTTAAGTAGTTGTTAAAAAAGAACCAAGAATGAAAACGGTTAAACCAGACGTGGCATACGCTAAATATCTAAAGTGAATAATGGTAAAGCAAGGCGCAAGCTACAATGAAATAGTAAAAGGGACAGCCAACTCAGGGCCAATCTTATATAGCCATTAAAAAAACCTGTAAATAGAACTCCAACATTTCTGAGAGGAAATATTGATATATAATACTTGTCTTGGCATTATGCTTCTATTACCATACTTTATTAAATCAAACAAATTTCACTTAGCAAAAGCTTCGAGTGTTATGGCACTAATCCTATGTCAAGTGACCATGGCTGTTATTACTATATCTATGAAATATAATGATTTCATTCACTTTAAACAGGCAAGACAAAAATCATATGTAAAATTTGATTGGGGCTACAAAAGAAGGAGGGGAAATATGGCAATAGCATAGACACGTTAGTTACTTGGTACTGAAATCCAAACCTGGCTTGTAACGCAAATGTTATTCACGTGGCAATTTCAAAACCTTCCGAACAATAGGCTTTCAGTTCCCACGTAGCCTCACCCAACCAGCTTCAGTGGGAAGGAGGTAGCTGCTCGTAGAGATGAGAGAGATTTCACAGCAAACAGGCGGCGGTGAGCAGGGCTCGTGTCTTCATGTCTGTGACCTTTGCAAATCCACATAATTTGGAGTATCTCTCTGAATATTTGTCTGGTGGCTCATACATAAGTTAAGGGGAAAATGAACCACACCTACTCTATCCTGATACTGTATGAAACTAGCTCTGGAATAAGAACAGTTATTGCGATAGGAATGTTAGTTTTTTGTCAAGGTACATATAATATTTTGTTTAAACCTCTGTCTGTAACCAAAGTAAATCTTGCTGAACAAACCTGATTCTTTCAAGCATAATACTTCCAAACTATGACTGTTGGACAAATATGATCCTTTGAGTCAAAGGTCTAGAGATGTTAGTTCATGGTCTATTGACGGTGGTTCGGTGGTGTGCAGCGTAACCCCACTCCTCTAGGATTCTGGGTTTCATCCCCAGGTCTGTTTGCTCGTTGTCCTCCTGTGTTTACATGCTCTTTTTTGTGGGTATGCTAAACCCAGATGTAGGTATTTCCCTCAACTTTAAATATACTCAGTGGTATAATTCAGTGGCATAATCCTATGGTTAGGATTATATGAAATTGCAATCCACCCATGACTCTAAGATGAATTAGCCACTGCAATTGAATGGATGGATAAATGATTGGATGCAGAAGTGCTATTCCAGATTTTGGGCACCATGAAAACACGTCATATTGGGCCCCCAACCCAGACCAATCTAATTATGTTCCAAAATTTTAGGGCCCCTGTCACTCAGGGAATAGTTCTAACCCTCTACCACCTGGCTCTCATCCTCTTCTTGTACCCCTGAATGGATGGATTTAAACCTTCAATCAATTTAATTTAAAAATACAGAAAGACTGTGCATTCTTGTATAGCTGCAGACCATGGTGACTACTACTGTTTTGACGTTAATATTTAAATGGAAAATATGTCCATCGTTAAGAGATTTTACATTGTAGCTAGCTGTAAAAGATGCTAAATGCAACATACATGTTTTAATAACGAGTGTATGAAACACCAGGCTCGTCTTTTTATTCGTCAGCTCTTAGAAAGACTAATTTTTCTAATGACATAATACTGTGTCTACAGTATATTGCAAATTTCTTCTGAATAAGATTCAGACTGCAGGTTATCTGCAAGATATTGGCAGAAATGAAAAGCCCCGTTGAAAGGAGATTGCAAAGGCAAGCCTGAAAAATTCCTGGGAACAAATGATTTAGCATTATGGTTTGTCTCCATATTAAAACACGCCATGACAGATGGGACAAACAGTGATGTAAATTACACGTCCGACAGATATAGATTTGTTTTCTGTTCTGCGGGCTAATTAAACCTGTTTGATTAAATAAATGCTTTCATCGATTGTATGTGGGCGTGGGGACGTGGGAGACTCTGGGTTTTATTTGGCACATCGAACTGGTTCCATGACAAAATAAATTGTACTTTAGCCCAAAAACAAGACCCAAGAGCACGGAATCGTAATCAGTCATTGCAGCATCCATCTAAATAAACACGGTCCAACTTCAGGCTCCTTTTGACAAACTGCTACGGTGGGACTGTGAGCATTTTGCTGTCCGGCATGCTATCTATTACGTTACAGTTCTCTTGGGGGGGGGGGCATGATCGGAAAAAAAACTGCCAGAACAATTATCTGCCTTATTAAAAAATTTTTTTACCTACTGCGATTTGGATTCCTGACTCCATTTCCAGCAGGTCTTACCAATTAAGTCATAGTCTCGGGTCTGCGTTATCCATGCATTGTGTGTGACATTTTAACGGCCCACAGTTCAGCTCCTAACCCTTAAACAGCATGGCCTCTGGGCCCTGATTGCCCTCAGTGTCTTGCTGGCGCCCAGAGGGCCTATCTCGGTATTGTCAGGGAACGGGAAATGCCATATGAACAACTGTGAATGCTTTGCAATGCTCAGTCTCTGGCAAACAACTAAAAAAGCAATACATAAATACGTCTTCAACATTTGCATTTGTAATAAATTCAGTAGAATATTGGTATCACTGAAAACAGAAAATCCACAAAAGAAACAGCACTGAACTCCAATAATAATAAATTCAAATGAGTATTTAAAAATGTATCTTGAGTATCGTCTCTCTCTGCTTGTAAAACCTGTGGCTCATAGGGCAACGCAGCGCATCAGACAGTCCAGCAAAAAATGTTACAGAACATGGTCAGAGGAAAATCATCAGCAGGGTGTCTGACCTGAGCACATACCCTTCAATAATAACAGAACCCGCTGGTCCTCAAAAATGTATTGCTGGCAAGAAAATTCCAGTAGTCTCTAAAGCGAGCTGGACAGACTCACAAAGCTGCAGAAAGCCATCACATACCAACAAGCTTCTGAGGACGAACAAACAAGCCTCAAAACCTTCTGTTAATATGGTAGTTGGCCAAAAGTCTTTCTTATTCTAACATAGTGGAGGCCCCGTTCAAGTATGCTACAGTGTGACACCAACAAATTTAGCTACCACCCCCGACCAGCATGTGAAGAGTTATGCCAATTTAGTGATTAAATGTATCAATTTACAGCCATTAAAGTACGTCCCACCCAACCAACCTTTGTTCATCAGGCTTGTTTGGGTTTAGAAAAATACTCATTTATTTCAATCCCAGGAACAGCTGCTTTTAGAGAACAGCTATCAATGCATTGTGGAAACAAACTGTTACCCACTGGCTCACTTGTGACACTTCAAACACAATTGATCATTGAACAAAATGCAGTTTAATAAATCTTTTAGAGAGCTGATTGTACAAAGGCTTATAACTATTAAGGGAGTAATAATTATTCAAAATATACATCCTAATTATTTTGATGGGCAATAGCAATACAAATATGCTGTAACGAAAAAAAAAAAAATCATGTCCATAAGTAACAGACTGTTTCACACAATTTGATTGTTGGCCAATATATTTAATCAAGAGCTCAAGATTTCGGGGTTGAGTTGAGTATCCAGCTGACATGGTTTAACTCCAGTGCCAATACTGAACTCAGTGCTTTAGTGTGCTGGAATATTCCTTCACCTTTATCTTCCAGAATAAAGAGGAACACAACAGATAACAGCACCGAAGTAAATATTGTGTTTAATATGCAAACATCAGTGACGATACTGATATTAGTCCAGGTAAGATGAAGCACAACGTACATAGGAGGAAAACCTTGGTTGTTATACAGTGTGCTCATTTTTATGAAGGAGAAGCACAGTCCACTAAAATACATAATCATCATCCAAAGTCTACATTACAAATTTAGCAGCAACATGTTAACATTGAAAACATGGATAAACAGGGATAAAGTAGTTTTATTTAGAAAAAGTCACAGTTTTTCTTAGCATAAATGTGTTAAAAAGGTAAGGATTTTGTAAAAGGTCTAGTTTTCCTAGGGAACTTTTCTAAACACCATGTAATCTCTGTAAAATACATTGGGAAAAGTAACTTTCTACATGTGTACTCTAATATAAAGACTTTTATTTCTGGCACAGTACAAATTCTCAGGAGATTTGACAAAAATATACAATGCTTTGTTTCACTTCACATTTTAAGATTAAAATGTAACTAGGGTTTCTGGAAAATACAACAGTCTCAGTGGTCAAAAGAAACAAACAAAAAAAAACAGGAAGAAAATTAACCAAATAGGACAACCATGTTAGTTCATCTACCCCACAGATTGACTGTCTTTTTAATACAAAAATATCAGGACAAATATAAATTAATATATATTAAAAGACTGTATTATATAAGGGGATGAACTACCAAATAAGCAAAAATATTTTAGATACAATAAATACTTGTCAGTGACATTGTGAGTACTGCGCCAACAGCCAGAGACATGATAAAAAAAAAGATGAGACATATCGTTTAACCAAATTGCTAATCATATATCATTAAACTATATTTCTTACATCCTCCTCCCCCCCTCCCCATAACATTTAAATTACAATGCATTAATACTGGAAACAAGGTTCACTAAATATTTTTTTTTTTTGCTATCGTACATGTGTTGGATTTGTGCAGGTAGGTTTCGTGATGCACTTGACGTACACGTGAACCTTATCTTGGGTTTGCAAGTTTATCGCCTTCAGTAGATGAGTCTAAAGGTGAGATATGCAAGTCGATTTGCCTGTGCGTAGCCTCCCTTTGGGATTCGGTTAGGCCGGTGTCACAATGCAACGTGGAGAAGACTTTGTGGTGATGTCACAGAGAGCAGGACACCTTTCGTTTGTTTTTCATTCCCTTTTTTTCTTTCCTACGTGTCTTCCCGCATGCTGGTGTTGCTTGCTACTGCAGGACCAGTGACTTTCGTCCTCCCCTCCAAAATGGACTCCTCACTTCCATTTTACTCCGAAAGTCACGTAACGTCTAACGTTAAAAAATAAAAACCGCATTAAAAACAAAATAAAAAACAGACAAACATTGACCTGCTAAGGGTTGTGTTCTGTTTCTTCACTTGCGACAAAGAAAACCGCCAGTTCTTCCTGGGAACAAAACAAACATCCTGGGGTGGTGGCAAATGAAGAAATAGCCATCTATGTTTTTGTCTTCTTTTCTCTCTCCCATTCATAATAAAAAATAAGTCTGTTCTTTATTTTACAATATATTTCAATATTTCCACTATGGAAGCATTAATTAGTCCAGCGCTGCCAAAAGGTGTGATTTTTAATTTTTTTTGTTGTTGTTGTTGTTGTTTTCCTTAAAAAAAGGCGACATGTTACAAAAAAAGGAGGGAACATTTATGAGGGACACTTTGTACAGCCACATTTGACCACCTTCTCCACCTCCTCCACGAAGGACGAGCCGTCGGTACACTCGAAGGTGTATTTCCGCCGCTTGCTGCGCAGCGCTCCGCAGCACTGGCCGCCCGCGCAGCCGCCGCGACACTCTAGCCGCGAGACCTTCTCGGTCGTTTGGCACGCGGCGTAGCCTTGCTGCTTCTGATAGTTATCTCGGATCCGTTCTCCTCGACAAGCGATTTCTGCAGGAGGGGGTGGAGGGGGTGGGGGAAATGGGACCATTATTTGTTACTCTTTCTCATCTTACTGAAGTTTTTCCACTCTGGAAGATCTTCCACTGCCCAGAGAAGAGATTTTTTACACGATCATAGCTTATTTATCTATACAACTATGTATAACCAAAAGCACAAGGGATTCTTTGTGTTTTATACATATCCCATCTTGCTCTCCTGTGAGACACATGCCCAAGTGAGAGCAAATCATGGGTCAAGGTATAGGGTCAGTCATTCATCCAGTACCCCTGGGGCAGCTGTTGGGGTTAAGGGCTTTGCTCAAGGGCCCAAGAGTGATATGATCACTCTGCCAGCTATGGGCTTCGACCCGGTGACCTTCTGGGTACAGGCACAAATTCCTCACCCGCCGACTCACAAGTTAAATGGAGAAGACTTCGGGATTTGCATACAAGCCTTGAGCGGCGCGTCAAGCTCAGCATCAGCACTCGGTCCTTGTGCCTGAGCGGCGTTGCCCAGAAGTGCCGCTAGGCCAAGCAGCGAACGGCCATCAATAAGCGGTCTAAAAGTAGCGACTGCTGACATGTTTATAATTCATTATTAAGTCTGGACTGTAGATCGATTTTTCATTTTCCACAGAATAAGCTATGTAACATCGTCCCGCTAAACTGTGCCAGCAAGCGCCACTGCTTTTTCAGAATACAAAGAAAATATCTACTTATCCTCCTGTGACTCAATTTTCCTTATCGTGATGCACTGTAACTTAAAATTCTGTATTCAAACCTGTCTTGAATGAATTTAAAAGTGCAGGGTGCTTATTATAAGATCAATAGATTTGAATGTGGAGTATTTTTACCATTGTTGGTTAAATGCTTTTAAAACCAGGTATTATTTTCATTTAAGTAGTATTTTATTGAATGACTTTTGCTTTTATTTGAGTAAAATTTTGGTGTGGAATCTAATTTTTCCACCACTGGTCACGTTAGCCCACATCACAAAGCTATTCTCTCATTGGCTGAGCATCTGAGAGGTCAGAGGTGGGAAGGTCAAAGTTGAATCTGGCTGAACTTTAAGCACAAAAAAAAAGGAAAATCTGAGCAAAACGGAAAACCCAAGCAAAATGCATCGCTCGATAGCATGACAGTAATGGAATGGCCAACCTAGCACTCTGCATGACGCTTATCACATGAAAACTCCCTCAATCAGGCATAAAGATCTATAAAACTTAAATAATTTAGGCCTACTTGGTCTTTCATAAAAAACAATTATATTTACACACCCACACAAAAAAAAACAGCAGGATGATGGTTTATGAGGTGCTGAGGAGAAACGCAGGGTCAACAGCAAAAGACCACGGTATGGCTTAGATCGTATTTGAAGACAACGGAGTTCATGATTTAAGTACACAGCAATATACATGCATACATATGCTTTGGGTGAAAGTTCATGAACTGAAATAAAAAGTTTATGCATGTCAGTATTTCTCAACCCAGTCCTTGGGGATGGCCCGACAGTCCACGGTTTTGTTCCTGCCCTGCTCCCAGCATACCTGTATCAGGAATTCAGTGCTCCTGATTGGCTGGGTGCTGAGAGGGCAGAAAAGTAAGGACTGGCTGGGAGTCCCCGTAGATTGGGTTGAGAAACGCTGGTTTATATGACAGACAAGGAATGATTTCAAAAGGAACAGAGTGAGGAGCCAAGAACGAGTGGTTGGTCCTGAGTCTGCTTTCCCCCCGGAGGGTCTCACCTGTCTGAACCGCGAGGGGCTCAGGGAATAATCAGAGGAGGCTGGGAGGTCAGAAGCAGAGTATAGCATAAGAATAGTATCAGAATCACTGGGTTGCATTTCATAGTGAGGGGTGGGGGGGGACACACACAAAAACAAGCAGCCAGAGAAGAAAGGTCAATTAATCATCTGACCGCATCGAAAAATGCAACAGAACATTTCTGAAAAGGTCACTAATGACGTTGCACGATACACTGTTAAGGAAAATAATATTTCGCTTCTGAAAAGGTTAAAGACCAGCAATTTCCCAAAATATTGTAGTTTCTACAAAACTTGAGCAGTTTCAAACTGAAATGCTAAAGAAATTTGGTAAGCAAACGTCATTTAGTCATGAATTTTCCAAAGCACACACTTCATCATCCTAATAAAATTTATTTTCAGTCATTTTCAATGAAAATAACACCATGTCGATAGCTAGAAATTCTTGTGCTACATTTTCTTTATACAACTGAAAAATGAATCGTGACCCATAAATTAAATGCAGTACAGACATAAGTGGCCCATAAAATCATGTTTTGCCAAAAAAAGAAAAATGCAGTTTCAACATGAATGATATAAATGTTGACCGGTAGGCTTTATTTGTAACACTTTACTTATGATCACGTTTTTAGTAATTTCAAAACACATTTATAACAAATAATAATGCATGCATAAAGGATCATAAACATGGTTATAAATATTTATCAAAAGGCATAACACATTATAGCCATGTTTATTATGCATTATGAATGTTTTATTAAAGCTCTCATCTATAATGCATTATACTGTTATAATGCAGTAATAAAGCATCATTATTGCTTATACCAACCATTATAATGCATTATAAAAGTATTTATAGTGCAGTATTGATGAGAGCTTAACAGGGTATATGTAATGCATAATAAACATGGCTATACATGGTATTATAAGAATCGGTATAAGCAATAAGGAAGGCATTATAAAGGAGACCTTCGTAAGGCTGTCATAATGCACAATGAACATGGCTATAATATGTTATGTATGCCTTTTTAAAAATATTTATAGCATGTTTATAACGCATTATGTATGTGTTTATAAATTACTAAAAGTAAAGTGCTACCCTTTATTTTTCAAAGGTTAGTTTTCTTAATGTATTAGTTTTGTTTAATATTCAGTCAAGAAAAAAACAAGACAGAGGAAACCGGAAGCAGAGAGCCCTTGGTACACAGAGCCGTTCTGATTGGTCGCGATGGAAAGTGGCTCCGCCTTACCTCTGTCACATCCCTCTCCCGTATATCCACTATTACACTCGCAGTAGGCTTTTCCAAGGCCCGACAGCCTGCACTTCCCATGCTTGCATTTAATAGACTGGCATGGGTTGAAAACCTCCTCTTCCTCATCGCAAAGCACGCCAGTGTAGCCGGGCTGACACTTGCAGCTGTAGGAGAAGGCGTTGATGGGCAGGCATGTGCCGTGGGTGCACCTGCAGGGGGCGCAAGAGACACGGTAAGGTGCCGAGCCACGATGAGGGAATGCATTGCGGATTGGTAAGGGCCATGGATGGGCACAGAGCCAACACCACAGAGCTGGCGCCATGACAGGCAGATCGGATGGGAGGGGGGCCCCCTGGTGGCCGTTGGGCCCTAAACAGCTGCTTAGTTCACTTATGCCTTAGGCACACTCTGGATATGTCGCAGTGCAACATCAGGTACAATTTTCTGCCATATGCGTCTCTATTTACTGACCAAGGCTGCAGATGTAATGCTGTTCATGTTCTTTTTAACTTCATAATTTGGGGCACCGTCATTTTGCATGGAACCTACGGCACCGACGTTCCACATTTATACGCCAGTCGACCAATTAGGCGACATAGGTGACCACCCAGGGCAAGCAAGTTTCACTTCATCTCGTATGGGTGGGTGCCGGTGATGAAGCTTGCCACATGGGGGCGCCACATGAGGTGTGGCTGCTTCCGTCTATGCCAAAATGAGTGGGACTCACTTGTTGCCCTGGCAGGGGTCGTTGGCCTGCTGGTCGCACAGCGCCCCCGTCCAGCCGGTCTCGCACTCGCAGGTGAAGCTGGAGCGGCCCGTGGCGTGGCAGGTGCCATGGAGGCACGCCGGCTTCTGGCACGGCTCGCAGCCGGGCAGAATGCCGTCCTGCAGCTGGAACTGCGCCAGGTCCTGCAGCTCGCTGTCGATGTACAGGTTGCGGATGCAGCCGTGGAAGCTGGAGCTGTTCTGCTGGGGCCCCTGCTGCAGCGCTGCCACATTTGCCGTCACTGGCATCCCTGCAGGAGTCAATTCCCGGGCCCCGTTAGCCTCTGCCGTCGTGAACCCCCCTGAATGCACCCCACCACACCCATCTCAATACATACTAATGCAACCATGTTCCTCAATGGAAAATTTCACTTACATTTATACATTTTGCAGACACTTTGCCCCAAAGAAACCAGGCAAGCCCCAGAGAAACTGGGGTTAAGAACCTGACTCAAGGGCCCAACGATGACATCACTGTGCCAGCCTTGGGATTTGAACCGACAATCTTCCGATCCTGGGCACAGTAGCCTGGCTCTCTGCATCAGCCCCATCACAGTCATTAATTGTTTCTAAACTACAGGTCAGACAGCTTGGTGCAGGCGAGCCAACGGTAAACGGGTTAACAGACACCCCTCACTGCTGACCTGGCGGCCAGTCCCTGACAGTGCACCCGGCTGGGAGGAGCAGCCCGCGTCCGACATGCCGCACGCAACAGGGCAGCCATCTGCTGCTGCTGAACTCTCAGGCATCGCCAGCAGATTCCAGAGTCCGTGCACAAAAGCGCTGAATGCAGCAGAGACGAGTGTCCCAGCTGCCAGAGTGCGGATCGCCGCCATTTACCTAATCATCTCCCCTAAAGATCCACCCATCCATCTTCCATAAGTGCTTATCCAGCAGAGGGTTACTATGGGCCTGGAGCCTATCCCAGAACACACAGGGCATGTGGCAAGGAGACACCCTAGACGGGATGCTGGTCTATCACAGGACACACGCTCACAATCATACACTAAGGGCAGGTCACAGATTCAATTCACCTCTAGACAGAGGATGTGCAAGAACATGCAAACTCTCCACATCACAATCCTGGAGGAGAGATTAGACTGTTACCTAAAAAACCTCTGCGTCGCCTACCTCCCCAAGTACATGATATATTCCACTAATGGAGGGGTTAATTTTACTTTACAACATCTATTTAACTTGTATAACTGTCAAAGGAATCCTAAATTGGGCATCTATGCTGTTCTCAGTGGCGAGATTAAGTACGCCAGGTCTTCAGTGCAGGACCATATTAGAAATATAATTTGGCATCACATTAAATCCATGCCGACATCAGGGGCTTTTTGGGAAACAATCCATACATCTTGCTTTGTGCGGCTCGTGGAATTTGCTAAGCTTTTACTCCTCCGGAAAATGACATCATTCATAAAGACCAAGGTGAACCTTGTCATTTTGTATAGCTAATCTTAGCACGGTCACAGAGAGCCAATGGGATCTGTCTGACACAGACACCCCCCCCCAAGAGGCAGGGACTACGGTTGAATGGGAGTCAAATGAGTGCCATGCTAAAAGCATCAAAACATTACGCAGGGTGTAGCACAATGCTAATACATCCATCTGACAAACAAATGGTGTGAGTTTATTATCCTCTGATGCCGTTCAGAACAGGCCTGCAATGTCCGTCAAATGGGGGACCTGCAGACGGGTCTGTAGAGGGCAGCATCTCACAAACTTGCAACACTTAGTCTTAATAACAACAGCACTTCGGGAAGGCAGGAGAGATCCAATGTGCCGGAGAAGCCTTTTTACGGTGAATGTGTGAGCCAACCAGTCCACAAAAAGATTGGATTATCTTGAATTGTTTCTGTGTGAGCCCCAAGTGGGCTTGTTTTCTTGCTCTCAGTCTGGGGCGGGGCTTGCAGCTCCTGCCCAATAACTGGAAACTGTACGATGTCCCTCCCATCTTCCAGAGTGATTACATATGGGGGCGTGCCCTAATTAGCATACTTGACACAGGCTCCGCCCCACCATATCAGTCCTGCGTTTCAGATGGGTGGCAAGTAATTGTGAGTGGTTGCATTAGCCTACTCAATGCAGACCAAGCCCCTTATAATCTTACACTCTCTTTCAGTGAGACTCTAGACTTGGGGGCTCAGGCTTGCTTGGTGGGGGTCTGGCCGGTTAAATGTAAAGTGCTTTGTGATAATGACTGTTAAAAGCGCTATATCAATAAAATTGAATTGAATTGACCCCAATTAAATGACCCCTGATTTTATTGCATTTACAAGGGGGTAGGGATTCTTTCAGGTACAGATCTTCCTTAATGGAATTAGAAAATGTATATGTGTAAGTCCTGCCTTTCAGTGGGATCGAAAATAAGGGGAGTGATTTAATTAGCATACTCATGCAGACCCACAGTGTTAAACCCACCATATTGTGAGCAAGGGGTTGGTGGTTTAATTAGCATACTCAATAAAGACCCCGCCCCACCGTGTCAATCCCACCTTTCTCCGCCCCTCCACTCCCACATTTTCCTAGGAACTGGGAGGATGACGTCATACGCTCAAAGAGCTTAGAGTTGGCAGCTTACCCCCTATGTAGAGCGGCGAGTCTATGCTGAGGGTGGACTGCTTGGAGAGGGTGCTGATGGACTTGGGGCTGCCGCCGTCGATGGACAGGGAGAGGGTCTGCTCGAAGACCACCAGCTCCACCATGTGGAAGCTGCCGTCATTGATGGTCTCCACACTGCGAATACAGAGCCATCCCTTTAACTCCATAGCTATATGCGACACTTAGCACGTACGTAGCCTCCAGTTTCAGCCTTACTGGGTCTGGAAATGTAAAAGAAGTCCGTTTTGAAAAGAAATTGAAAAGTCAGCTCGGGAGCTAGACGTCAGAGGGAGGGCTGTAACAATGCCCGCAAAGCACAAACAAAGAAATTGGTCTTTTTTTCCCCATAATACAGATACTGTGGCACAGGGAAGCAGGTCTTCACTGTCCCCAAGGCAACCATAAAAACATAAGCCAAAACAAAAAAAAAACCAAAACAAAAGCTAAGACACAAAAGAAATTGCCACCATTTCTGCTGGCAGACGGCTGGTCTCCTAAACGCCAGCTATGCCCAAGTTATGGAGCACATAAAGGACCCAATGGTAGCCCTTGCTGCCTATAGAGAATGTGCATATACACAGGAGAAAAAAAAAAACACTCCACATATACAACTTTTATGGCGATTGTTGAATTATTCACTGCGACCCATTTAAATGCGATTTCCAATGTGTTAAACGTTTAAAATAGGCCGCATTCAAGCTCCATGAAGTAAAAACGGCTTCATTTTAACCGGGGTAGCACTATCAGCGTCGTTTTTCTAATTTAGTCCACAAACAGATGGAAATCCTGGAGGGGATATTAAAATGTTTCCTTTCAAATGTAAACAAATAAAATGTGTTCCAGCCACGCGTGACTGGGCGTTTAACCACCGCCATTTTCCTTACTGTTATGCTCATTATGGCAAAGCAAACATTTCACATTTATGTCTTGAGCGTTTGGCGCCTCAGATTTCGTCTGGAAAACCAGGACGAGGCCTCAGAGGGGGCCTCGGGTTACCGAGGGCGAAAACAGAACTGTGACCCAGGGTGGGCCTCAGGTGAACCTCATTCCAGGGCCTTAGTTGGGCGGGGGGTACGCCTTACCTGTAAATGGCTGCCGGCGGGTAGGTGCCTGTGTCATAGCTGACTCGCAGGCGCCCCCTGTAGAGCTCCACGGCGATGTGGTCACTGTCACCTTTGTAGAGTAGGATCCCATTGTCTTTGTCAGTTGCGATCTGGAAGACAAGGATGGACAGTTGACGCCCCAAGTCGCAAATGGAAGGCCGTAAAAGATGGGAAACTTAGATGATCCCAAGGGCCTATGAGTGATGGGGGCCCTAAAAACATAATTGGATTGGTCTGGGTTAGGGTCCCAATATAGTATAATTTCCTGAGGCCCAAAATTTCTAGTGGCACCCCCACAAGACTGGACTTACGCACAGGCTAACCTAGACTGTAGCCCTAGGCCCTGAGGTGTATATATATATATTGAAAATATATATTTTTTCTTTTTGTCATAGCAGCATTTTATGTTGAAAGTAGGGCCCCGACAATGACGTTAACCCAGGGGCCCCCAAAATTCCACCCTGCCTGTACGCTGACCTTGGTTCAGTCATGCTGTGCATTACGCCTGCTCTTTTTATTAAAATATGAATGATTACGATAATCTGCACACACAATGCCCTCTAATATGCAGGCGTGAGGAAAGATGCTTTCAGTAATGGACCTGCAATGCACAATCTATCCAGTCCAGAGATCTGGTATAATTTCCTCCAGTTGAGCAAGCACCCTGGGCAGCTCGGAGAAGTCAAATTCCCAAAATGAAAAACCCTCGACTGCAGGTGTCTAGGAGCCAGGACCGACACCAGAGACACTGGAACACGCCAGGCACTCATCAGAATCTCCACGGGCAACCAGAGCTCTGTAGAGCAAAGTGCATTTTGGGAAAAAAAATTAAAATGTAAATGGAGAACAATTTCTGGTACCTACATTAACTGGGTACTTGTTTCTCATATTGCATCTTTTTCATCATCTTCTCATAAGTGTCAGAGATTTCTCAGTGCAAGGATAGTTTTGGCCACCAGCCACCTCCGGCGAGCCCTTCTGGAAGTTTCCGATGCGGTTTTGGGGCCATACCTGCAGGGAAATGTTAGCCTGGGAGCTGATGAGGGCAGAGGGGATCTGTAGGAACGATTCATGCTCCACGAAGTTGACGCTGATGAGCTTCTCGCATCTCTCCCCCTGGTAGCCTTGCAGGCACTGGCACGTGGGGTCGCTGGCCTTGATGAAGCACTGGGCCCCGTTGCGGCACTCGTGGTTATCGCACTGACTGGTGCGTGGCAGCACCATCGGCGGGGAGAACTCGCAGAACAGGCCGCTGTAAAGACAAATGCCGATCAGACCATTTTAGCAACAAATTTATCGCATGTAGATTTTTTTTGGAGAACCTGGGTCAGCTAGTCTATGGAGTAACTGAGGGTGCTCAAGGGCCGAATGGTAAAACCGGGTGATGACGGGATTTGAACCAACAACCTTATGATCACAGACACAGTCATCTAACCCACACTCCCCCCCCCAAGCCAAACATCATAGTTACATTTTCACATAATGCGGTGGCATTTACCATATAAATAATTATTGCAGGTCTCATTGGGCCTGAAGCCTGTCCCGGCAAACCTGAGTATGCAGTGGGTAAGGTGTTGGTGCCTTAATCAGCAGGTTCAGGGGTGAAATCTAAAGATGACCTCTCTATCAGGGAAGCGGTGTGGGGCTCAGCATGATATTAGTGCCTTTGCTTGTAATCAGAAGGTTGCTGGTTCAAGTCCCAGCACCACTTTGCAAGACCCTAAACCCCATATTGCAGGGATTATATGACCTGGCTCAATATACAAAAATGCGACATGTGAATGAGAATGACGCTTATCTATGACAGCATTCACACTCACACACTACTGGCAGTTTGGAGATACCGATTCACCTGCCAGTTTCCCAACTCAAAGACTCAAATCTCAAGCGGCATATCCCACACCGAATGTGCACTCACCTGTAACCATCAGGACACACGCAGGTGTAGCCGTTCACCGCATCGATGCACTGAGCTCCATTTTTACACTTATTCTCCTGGCAGTCGTCGAAATCGATGCTGCACTGCTCACCCACGTAACCTGGGGTACACTCACACCTGTAACGAGGCAGACAACGCCCGATCACCAACCTATAACCCGGTTAAACAGCCCGGCAGATGTGACCTAATCGGGCGGCGTGGCTTCACACAGGACGAGGATGCCTTCCAATTAAGAATTAAGATTCAGAATCGAGGTTCTTAACGACGGATCGTGCATCTTTTAATTTTACCGTGTCCCGGCACGGCTCTTGAGGTTAAAACGGAACTCGTGACCCCAAGAAAAGTCACTCCAGAAATTAAAAACCGTAATTTGAAAACCCAGTGAATGAATATCCGGTTCGTGTCGCCACGAAACCGCAAGCAGGCAAACGGAACAGACTGATGGGAAGGGGATCCAGCAAAAACACTGCAGCTGCCATTACTATGCGGCCAGACGATCTGGGGGTGGCAGGGAGAGGAGTTTCTCAGGCTCACACTCACTTGTACCCAGTAGGAGTCAGGAGGCACTTGGCATCGTGCTGACAGAGGTTTAGTTCAGGGGCACAGAAATCCAGCTTCTCCTCACACAGCTCACCTGCAAGACAAACAGCCACAGCAACCCTCAGAGGCCTTGTCTCCTGGACCCCGACAGGTGGCGGTGCCCCCCCCCCGTCCCCCCGCTCGGCCCTGCACGAAGGGCTCAAACACAGCTCCCAAACCCAGGTCCGGATCTTCCGTACGGGCCATCGGAGAAGTCACGGCAGAAACCCTGTGCGCGTTTTCAATCTATATTGCTGAGCGGAATGATGCGGATGGCATGCTCCCCGCTGGGCAGGTGTATTAAATAATTTATCTTTTCATCCTTCCCTCCGTGAACTCTTTTTCAAACAGACGGGCAGCAC